>WBZZ01002192.1:0-2500 GCA_019918135.1 Paulinella micropora | reverse complement strand
GATGTGGCCGGCAGTATCTATCTCGCAGGGTGTCCCTACCATCCTGGCCCCGCTCATGTTTGTCATGCTCGTCTCGGCCCTCAAAGACGCGCTGGAGGACTATGCGCGCCACGAAGCGGACAAGCGAGAAAACGAGCGAGAGTAAGCACCAGACACCCTGTGCACATGTATATGTGATACGAAAGCAGCGGGATGTGACAAGCGTATGCTTTCTCGTGCTTGCATTATGCTGCTGTGCACGCAGGTATTGGCGGGTGGACCCAGATGTCTCGGGCGATCAGCCCTTTAGTAGAGTCATCAGCATGGACTTGAAGGTATATGCGACATCCAGAAGCGTTTCCCTCCGCCGCTTTTGCCATTTCACATTACAAAAATCAACAGTGTAGAAATATGCATTCAGTTACTGACATCGCTTGAGAATAAGAAAGAAGTCCTCAAGAGTCTCAAGGCAGCTGTTCTAGGCCTTGCAAGCATGCATTTTCGTTACACCATTATAGGTTGGGGACATTATCAAAATTCGGGACGGAGAGTATTTCCCTGCCGACATGCTGCTACTTCACTCTGCTGAAGGTCTTTCTGTATTCTGCGTTGGTTTGCCTCTTTTCTATCTTTTACATTTGTTTTACAGGCGCCTACTGCTATTTGGAGACAGCAAACCTCGACGGAGAGACCAACCTCAAGATTCGTTCTGTACCTGAATCTTTCCGGAAGCAGCACGAAGAAGAAGAGTTTGAAGTACTCATGCTTCATGCGCAGTATGTGGAACTGGGCCCGCACTGTCACTTTGGCACTGTCTGCAGGTGACGTCGCTGTCGTTTGAGCTGCAGTGTGATCCACCCTCCGGCAAGCTGGACGTGTGGGGTGGGCTGCTCAAATATCACAGCGGAGAGGGTCTAGTTTCCATGGAAAATTTCATCCATCGGTCATTATACTCATGCGCTCACGAATCATTCTAACCTAAAATCTGATGCATGTTGTACTGCAGAGGCTCCAAGCTTCGCAACTCAGGCTACGTGTACGGGCTCTGCGTCTACACCGGGGAGCAGACAAAGGTCCGCATGAACTCCACGGAAGACAGGCGGAAGATCAAGCGCAGCCGTCTGGAAAAGTACACCAACGAGCAAATGAAAGGCACAGTAGCGCTGCAGGTGCTGTTTTGTATTCTATCGGGCATTCGCGCTGGCTACTGGGAGTATACCTACAAAGATCACGACTGGTTGGTTGCAAAGCTTCCCATACATATACAGACATAAATTCATACATGTGTGCATACCTTGCACATGCATACATGCATAGAAACCAGACGTGCGAACATCGTATCTAAGGGTGCACACCTACCCTATGCATGTAATATGCACATGGTATGTAATTGGTTATATCAATTCGAACAAATAAACGTAAACATATACATACATACATACATACATACATACATTCATTCATTCATTCATTCATTCATTCATTCACTCATTCATTCATTCATTTATCCGTACACATGCGCATGCGTTCATATACATATATATATACAGACATGCATGCAGACATACATACACATACAGAACATGCATGCATACATACATTCATGCATGCATGCATAGATACATACAAGAAACTTCATATGTTGTGATTCTATATCTTTGTGTAAGAAGACATGTAGACATGTACCCACAACTATTGTATCAAGCCCTCTGTGTTCGAGCATTTTATTTTGACCTGCGTTGATTCTTAGCCCATGTTGCGGAACAACACAATAGTCATAGCAAAGAGAAAGTAGAGATCCTAAAAATTCTCACGTCGATTAATTAACTGCGTACAGTCGGTTAATGGATAACGTTATTGACGCGCACTCACTGCTGCTGCAGGTATCTGTATCTAGCCGATGATCCAATCAAGCAGGGATTTCTCCGATTCTTTACTTGGTTCATCATCTTCGCTTACCTTGTGCCCATTTCGCTGATTGTCTCCATGGAAATGGTCTCGTACCTATCTTTCTGTACTCCCGCAAATATAAAGCAGATGACATTCTTTATGATATCTTTTTTTCGTCGTGCAAGTTTACACACGTGAAAGCTTGCCGTTGCTTCACATCACTCAAAAGCGTGTCTGCGCAGGTTAAATTCTGGCAAGGCATTTTCATCGGCTGGGACCTCAAGATGATGTACTACGTTGGGGAACTAGGGGAGAAACAATTCGCCTCCGCCCAGACGTCTGGTGGGTTTTATGCTCTACCCTCATCTTGATGTGACGCTGTGTTGCTGCTTAATTTTTTAGGACTGAACGAGGAGCTAGGGTATATACAGTATGTGCTGTCAGACAAGACAGGCACGCTTACCTCTAACCGCATGGACTTCCGCAAGTGTGTGATCGGCGCCAAGCAGTATGGCACTGGCGAAACAGATATATCAGCTGCAGCAAAGCAAAGGTCAATCAGCTCATATCAATAGAGGAGTCACGTGTCTGAAATTATCTGTCAGGGGTTCATTCCCAGGGGATCCCTTTG
>WBZZ01002191.1:0-143114 GCA_019918135.1 Paulinella micropora | reverse complement strand
TTCCACTTAGTCCAGCTAACTCTTGGCAATTGGCTGTGCTGTCGAAACTTGTAAAATACGAGAACCCTAGCTGGAAGACGAACCCAAATTCGTTCCCAAATGTCTCTCTAATGGAACGTCGTGGTTCCAGAATTTGTGGAATGAGCTGAAGTCGAAGTCGAACCAAGCTCTTCTTCGCCTTCAAAGCTTGGATGTATTGCGACAATGATGCTGGGTCTGACAATGGAGATACGTCCCAAGCTTCAAAAGCAGATAACAACAAAGGAAAAGTGGAGGCCTGGCCACGCTTGCCAGAACCAGAAACAGCCCGGCCGCAGTCACAAACCCTTCTCCTCCCCCGAGCACACTCAGCGCAGAGCTAAACTTGGAGAAGAACAGGCTTGTCATTGAAGAAGAAGAAAGGCGCTTGTGGGAAGCCCTGCAGTCTAGGCCGCGAGTGCTCCGGGGCCTTGGGAGCCGGAACTTGCCCAAGCCAAGAGCTTACTCAAGAAAGGCCCGAACGAGAAAGAGGACAAGCTTGCTGTAGAGCTGCTGCGTCGTAAGCCAGCGCTCTGGCAGGCAGAGGCCCTGTACCTCGTAGCCCGCTGCGTGTCTGCGAGCCGAGGCGTGTGCAATAGCACCCCAGAAATCAGCTTTCTGTATTACACGTGCGCTCTCAAGTTCGCGGAGCTCGGCGCCAGGCGCAGTCTTTTCTACCTCGACAGCCTGTGGCACGCCGTAGAGTATCTGGAAAGGCCCGATGCCAAGGTGAGCTTTGCAAAATTCAAGGTTAGCAGTGACCCCGGCCTTCACTTTAAACAGCTCTTGGGCTCGATGCACGGGCTGAATCCCCAGCACCGGCAGCAGCTCCTAGCACGCAGCCGCCAAGCTCCGGCTACCTCTCTGCTATCCAAACTTGCGTGGCGAGAATTCAGCATCAACCACCCAAGGCGAATTTAGCATCAAGCCCATG
Organism: Paulinella micropora; assembly: GCA_019918135.1. Lineage (NCBI taxonomy): Eukaryota > Cercozoa > Imbricatea > Euglyphida > Paulinellidae > Paulinella > Paulinella micropora. Next base: position 142,162 of record WBZZ01002191.1, on the reverse strand, counting down.
CAACTCAGCATCCGCATGCAGCGTTTCGCGCTGTCGATCAAGGGCAAAGAGATGCTACAAGTGGAAGACTGCCAAGATGAGATCAGAGCCTTTTTTTGCTTTGCGCCAACCAAGCATTTCTGGCTTGACCTCCGCGACGTGTTGGCGCGCTGGTGGCCTGCGCGGAGTATTGTACATGCAGCGGTGCGGTCCTGTGCTCCCCGAGAAATCCTGGCCGGCCAATCTCTGCCTGTTGAGCACACGCAATTCATCAAGCTGCGGCAACTGCGCCAAGAATACAAGCAGCAGCAGCAGCAGGGCTTCGAGCTTGTACCACTTGAGTGGGCTCTACGTTACAAACAAGAGCCAAACATCTTTAAGTTGTGGGAGCAACACTGCGTTGAACCAATCGACGCCAAGCGCTTGCAGAGTTTGCTCTTGCCTAGCCCCGACCCTCCGTTTGGGGCTGGGTCGCCAGTGCCCGAATGGCTAGCAGGAGAAATCCACAGCTGCTTTGAGGCGCGCGACGGAGATTTCTTTGTGGAATGGCTCGCGTGGCAGTTCAAGACCTTTCGGGCCCTGCAGCAGCAAGGCCCTTCTTTGGAGAAACTTCCCCCACAGTCGTGGCTTTGCCTGCAAGGCAAGGTCACGCCATGGCTGAAACAGCTCCTAAGGTCTTTTTGCCTGGCCTTGGGGGATCAACATGTCATTGTCCTGCGAGATGTCAACCTTGGCCCACACAAACTGGCAGAAATGCAACAAAGGTTATTAGCGGTGGTAGATGGCTGCAGCCGGCGGGAACATACAGGGCAAGACCTCCGGGAGCTGCTCCAGGTACTCCGTTCTGACATCAAGGTATGTGGCTCTGGTCGTGGTGACATCTTCTTGCCCAATAGAAGCCAAGTTTTGATCTTGCCCAACAAAGACGGCGTACCTGTGTGGACCGCAAGTCAATTGCAAGAACAGGGGGTGGCCGCCACACTCCTACGGCTTAGCGAGGCTGTCCGCGACAACAATGAAGGACAGCAGAGAGGCGTCCCCTCGCCCCAAGAACTTGGTCAATTCCTAGACGCGCTGACGCTCCCGAAAGATGTTGGCTGCCCAACTCAAGTTTCAAAGGTTAGGAGCGGATGCGATCGCTACTTCAAAGTGTTTATACGCAAAGTTGCGTTGAAGCAACAACTACCATGTAAGAAAAAGCGAGCCAAGACGAAGGTCCCCCACGTCTTTCCAATCCGTCAAGGAGTGAACAAAGGAAAATTTGCTATAAGGCTCGATGATCTTCTATCAAGCTTTGAAAGCTTTCTGGGCCTTCACAAGAGTGAGTTGAACAAGCCAGCCCAAGAACAGTTTCTGGCTCGCTTTAAGCAAAGATTTCCCAACATCGACCTGAAAAAGCCGTCTGCTCAGAGCATGTATTCTTCTCTTGGCAAGAAAGGACCAAGAACGCAGGGATTGCTTTTCCCGTACACAAAGAATGATCTCCTCTCGCAACTGTCGAAGAAAAAGCAAAAGAAAGGGAACGGGCGCTCAACAAGTGTGACAATACAGGAAGATGCGCGTACAAGCGAACAAGAAGCTTCGAGGCAAAAAAAGTGCAGAAAGCGCGACGAAAACGACATGGCAGAACCGCGCTGGGCGAAGAGACAAAAACGGCAAGAAGATCACTTACACAAGGCATAATTAGGCTGTTGCTTTTTCTGTGGGGTCATGCCATTCCTTTTCAACATGTACTCTTTCGGGGCTTTTCTAGACTTATCTAGGACTTAAAACTAGCTTGTCAATCGTTTTATCTCAATAAAGAATTAATGTACTTGAAATGCTGAAAAACGACGGAAAGAACAAACAATTCAACAGCCATAGCCACCAGCTGTTACCCTCTTAATAATTTTTTTTCTGTAGTGCCAAACCGGGACAAGACGAAGAGAGAAGAGAAAGGGGTAACGCAGTAAATTTGCGTGTCAAACCCTACGGCATAGCCCTCCCTTTGTCGCGCTCGGGCAGCGCTCGGGGCACTGTCTTTCCCAGAATCCCAAAATCCCCAAGTAGAAATTCCTGCACGTGCTCTCCCCTTCTCCTTCCCCGCCCCCTCTCTCCCCTCCCTCGCCCTCCTTCCCCTTCCCTGCCTCTTCTCTCTCCCACCTCCCCCCCTCTCCCCTCCTCCCCCTTCTCTCCCTCCTTTCCCTTCCCCTCCCCCTTTTGCATCGGGCGCGGGGAGATGTAGCACATGGATTCGCATTTTGGGATTTTGGGATTTGGGATTTTGGGACAAGAGGGCGCCCCGGCGCTGTTGGGGTGGGTCGATAGGGGGTTCTGTGGTAGCCCCGCGAGCAAACCCTACGGCATAGCCCTCCCTTTGTCGCGCTCGGGCAGCGCTCGGGGCACTGTCTTTCCCAGAATCCCAAAATCCCCAAGTAGAAATTCCTGCACGTGCTCTCCCCTTCTCCTTCCCCGCCCCCTCTCTCCCCTCCCTCGCCCTCCTTCCCCTTCCCTGCCTCCTCTCTCTCCCACCTCCCCCCCTCTCCCCTCCTCCCCCTTCTCTCCCTCCTTTCCCTTCCCCTCCCCCTTTTGCATCGGGCGCGGGGAGATGTAGCACATGGATTCGCATTTTGGGATTTTGGGATTTGGGATTTTGGGACAAGAGGGCGCCCCGGCGCTGTTGGGGTGGGTCGATAGGGGGTTCTGTGGTAGCCCCGCGAGCAAACCCTACGGCATAGCCCTCCCTTTGTCGCGCTCGGGCAGCGCTCGGGGCACTGTCTTTCCCAGAATCCCAAAATCCCCAAGTAGAAATTCCTGCACGTGCTCTCCCCTTCTCCTTCCCCGCCCCCTCTCTCCCCTCCCTCGCCCTCCTTCCCCTTCCCTGCCTCCTCTCTCTCCCACCTCCCCCCCTCTCCCCTCCTCCCCCTTCTCTCCCTCCTTTCCCTTCCCCTCCCCCTTTTGCATCGGGCGCGGGGAGATGTAGCACATGGATTCGCATTTTGGGATTTTGGGATTTGGGATTTTGGGACAAGAGGGCGCCCCGGCGCTGTTGGGGTGGGTCGATAGGGGGTTCTGTGGTAGCCCCGCGAGCAAACCCTACGGCATAGCCCTCCCTTTGTCGCGCTCGGGCAGCGCTCGGGGCACTGTCTTTCCCAGAATCCCAAAATCCCCAAGTAGAAATTCCTGCACGTGCTCTCCCCTTCTCCTTCCCCGCCCCCTCTCTCCCCTCCCTCGCCCTCCTTCCCCTTCCCTGCCTCCTCTCTCTCCCACCTCCCCCCCTCTCCTTTCCTCCCCCTTCTCTCCCTCCTTTCCCTTCCCCTCCCCCTTTTGCATCGGGCGCGGGGAGATGTAGCACATGGATTCGCATTTTGGGATTTTGGGATTTGGGATTTTGGGACAAGAGGGCGCCCCGACAGCTGTGAGAAAGAAACATGAGGGTGGCTACGCTATGGGTTTTGCGCTTAACTTTTCATTATCATTCCTTTTGCCCTCCCCACTTGTCTCCCTCCCCTATCCCCCCTTGTGTTCAGGGCGAGAGTCTGTGGACGAGAGAAAGACGGAGGGGGGGGGGGAGGCGAGTAAGGTAAACCCGTATATCAAGCCCACAGCATAGCCAACCCCCCCCCTGTCGTCCCCAAGCAGTGCTCGAGAGGCTGTTTTTGTTCCCGAAATTCCAAATCCTTCAAAGTGCTCTCTTTCTTCTCCCCTCCCCTCTTTCTTTTTTCGCGGCCCCTGAGGGTGCGGGCGTTAGGGGGGAGAAAAGAGAGAGAGAAGAGCCATCTGCGACCACAATGATTCGAATACAGCATCGATGTCTTCTCGCGGGTGACATTTGTTTGCCAAACCGAAGCCTGGGAAGAAGAGAGGGAAACGATCCTAAAAAAACCCCCTCGGGGGAAAAAAAAGTGAAATTAGAGCCTTAGATCCCTAGGAGTGCAAGTGAGCCGGGGCGCAGCTCGGAGCCGTCCGAGCCGTGCCAGACCTATTCGAGCCGTGCTAGGCCTGCCCGAGCCTGTGCTCTGCCACCCAAAAGCTGTGCTCGCACGCTACTGAGGATCTAAGGCTCTAAATTGCCCTGCGGAAGAAACACGTCCCATTCTTCTCTCCCCTCCTTCTCTCTCTCCCCCCCCCCCCCATCCCCTCCCCTCACCCCCTCCCCTTTTTTCACAGGACAGTGGGAAGGGAGGGGGGAAGGGAAGGGGAGGAAGAGAGGGAAACGATCCTAAGAAAACCCCCTCAAGGGAAAAAAAAGTGAAATTAGAGCATTAGGTCCTTAGGAGTGCGAGTGCGCCGGGGCGCAGCTTGGGGCCGTCCGAGCTGTGCTAGGCCCCACCGAGCCTGTGCTCTGCCGCCCAAAGCTGTGCCCTCACGGTACTAAGGACCTAAGGCTCTAAATTGCCCCTCGGGGTGTTCCCGGAGGAACACGTCCCATTTTTCTATCCCCCCTCCCCACTATCCTGTGAAAAAGGGGGAAAGGGCGGGGGGGGGGGAACGGTCCTAAGGAAACCCCCTCGGGGGAAAAGAGTGAAATTAGAGCCTTAGATCCCTAGGAGTGTGAGAGTGCGACACAGCGCTGGGGGCGCAGCTTGGGGGCGTCCGAGCCGTGCTAGGCCCGCGGAGCCTGTGCTAAGCCCCACCGAGCCTGTGTTCTGCCGCCAAAAGCTGCGCTCTCACGCTACTAGGGACCTAAGGCTCTAAATTGCCCCTCGGCGAGTTCCCGCGGGGGTAACACGTCCCATTTTTCTCTTCTTTCCTTTCTCTCCCCCGCCCCCTCCCCTTTTTTTCCAGGACAGTGGGGAGGGGAAGGGAAGGGGAAGAGGAGAATTGGGAAAGGCGGGTGAGGAGAAGTTGGAAATTAGCATGAAACAACGTTTCCGAGGCTAGACCTTGACAAGAAGTTCAATTCCAATATATTCTTAGTTCCGGAAGGTGCAGCCCAAAAGCCCCCCCGCTCCCCCCCTTGTTTCCCTACAGGGCGAATGAATTCCGGGAGAATGGAGAACTGTGGCGCAGTCTACCTTGGACTGCGGTGAGGCGCTACACAGAACACAACAGAATGCGCGACAAGGACACAAAAGTGCAAAATGAAGCCAAAAAAAGGATCAAACAATGTGTAGGCGGTGAGGCTTTGACTCTCCGGGAGGTGCTACGTAGCAGTCGGTTGATTGGTTACAAAGTTAAAAAAGTTTTTTATTGAAAGCTCTGGTTCTGACGATGAGGAGCCTAATGGTTTACGCGCAGGTCGCTCCAGCTCGTTGGGGGGCAAAAAAAGAGAAAAGTGTGGCGAGAAAGTATTGAAAAAAACTGTTTCTTTATGAAAAACTTGTAGTTTGTGCAACCAAAATTTTTTTTGCGCTGCTTTTTCCGAAGAAAGTGTAATTTTTTTTATTAAATCTCGACAAAGACGTACACTTAGCACTGAAAACTAGAGATTGAGAGGGACGGGGAAGGATGGGAGGAGCGGGGGTGGGGGGGGGCGGTTTTGTGGGGGGCATCTCGTGTATTTGTTTCTCTTTGCAGCTTCTGCGCCCTTCCCCTCCCCCTTCCCCTGTTCTTTGAGCCCCCCGGGCTCAGGGGGCTCAGGAGGGGAAAAGAAGGGGGGGGGGCGCCCCGCCCCTTGCACCCACGCATTCTTACTTTTTTTCTTTCCCCCTCGCACTTTACCCCTCCCCCCTCTCCCCCCCCCTCTGCTTTCCTTAGCACAGGATGGAAGACACGGAGCGTCGCCTAGAGACCCTTGCGCAGATGAGCGGCGAGGAAAGCTTGCTGCAGCTGCTGCAAAGACCCTTGTTCACGATAGAGCAAGCTCGAGAAATTATTTACAAGTTTTTCAAGACCGAGGCAACCGAGCATTTCTGGCAAGACCTCCGTGACATGCTGGCGCGATGGTGGTTAGCAAAGACTGAAACACACGCGGCAGTGAGGGTCGTTGCGCCAAAAAAGGTGTTGGTAGGCGAGCCCATCCCCGTTGAGTACACACAGGTCCTTAAGCTCTATCACCTGCGACAGAGTTTTAGACCCGACAAAATGGAGCTGGTGCCGTGCCACTGGGCATCGTGCTACACCAAGGAACGAAACCTCTTTAAGCTGTGGGAGACCTATTGCGTTAAAGCCCTGCCAGAGCAGGATCTGGAGACTTTGCTCCTACCTAAAAAACTCCTGACCGGGGACAGCGGCACGACCGATTGCAGCGCCCCGGCGCTGGACTGGGGCGACATGATTCGGAGCTGCTTCGAAGCGCCCGACGGAAGCTTTTTTGTTGGCTGGCTCTCGCTCCTGCTTGGTCTCGTACGCCCCTCACAAGAGCCCCCTGTACGGTCGTGGGTATGCCTTACGGGTACGGTTCCCCTTCTGCTTAAGCAAATCCTACGCGCAGTTTGCCAGGCATTGGGCGATGAACACGTATGGGTTCTTCGTGACGATGACGTGAACAAGCCACCTTGCCTACAACACGGCTTGCTGACTCTGATAGATGGTATTTCTAGACCTGCGCACACGGGTGGCCAACTCAAAGAACTCTTGGAACTCTTGTGCTTGGATCGAAGACAGCTCGCTAAAAAGACATCTATTTACCAACGCAATCAAAGCCAGGTACTAGTGTTGCCAGCCGCTAGCGGGCAGCCACTATGGTCGGCGGAACAGCTTGCGTGGCTTGGAGTCTCCACGGCTACGCCCCTAAGGCTTGCTGCTGTCGCACCGCCTGCCTTGGCAGAGGTACCTGCGCCGCAGGCGCTTGTTCGGCATTTGCGCGCCGTTGCGCCCGTCGACCCGCGCCTGGCGAGCCACGGCCTCCCCGGCGGATTAGGGGGCTGGGGGCCGGACTTTCGCAGTTCCGTCGTCAGGCAACACAGTTTGCCAGGTCCGGCTAAAACCAAGGGGACAGCGCCCTATCGAGTTTTCTGCCTTTTACAAGGCAAGCACAAGGGGATGTTTGCCATGCGACCCCAGGATCTCGTGGCCAGCTTTGCGCAGAGCCTGGGGCTTTGCCAGGAGGAAATGACCCGAGATGCCACGGAGTGTTTTTGGCGACGTTTCAAAGCAACGTTTCCGAGGCTAAATCTGGCCCACAAAGGCAAGCAGAACATGTATGACGAGACAGGAAAGCCTGCAAAAGGCTTGTTGCTCCCTTATACAGCACACGAGCTGTTGCCCCAGCTAGGCGGCGAGACGCTTCTTAGGAAGGAGCGGAAGAAGAAAGAAAAGCAAAAAAAGAAAAAAGATTCAACAAAGCCTGAAGAAGAAGAAGCAGAACGAAGAAAAAAAAAGAAACACAGACGAGAGAAATCTGTGGCAGGGCACCACGGAGCAGCAGAAACAACAATACGCGAGCAGAGCCTTGTGCCCCCCTCGGACTTGCACAGCTGGGAAGAACAGGACATATTCCATCCGGCTGGCAAACGCGTTCTTCAAGCGATCCTTACCAGAATGAACGCGCTTTACCAAGAGTCAGAGGTTAGAGTCACGCCAGTCTATCTGGGCTTTGTCGAGCCGCTCAAGAATGTTAAGCGATACATGTCGCGTGATCAAGTGCGACAATGGGTAAAAGAGAACAGAAAGCACCACTCGCTGCGGGACTACTTCGACGCCGAGGGGCGGCGCAAATTAGCTTGGCACGTGGATCATATCATACCCGTCTCTGTTGGGGGACTAGACCACCCTCGCAACTACGCCATCATGCCCCAGGTGTTCAACGCCGAGTTCAGCGGCTGGTGGACAGCCGCCAAGGCTCAGTATATCTCCACGATGGCCGCACGCAAGGCACTCTTGTTTGCGAGGTACGTCCGAAAGAAGACCCTCCGCGACACAAATTTAGATGACCTGGAGCCCTGGTGAAGAAGAAAGCCGGCAGGGCTAGTTGTGGAGAAAATCGAACCGGTGCTGCGCGGGCTGCTGCTGGGCGTGCCTTGGACAAGATTAAAATTTTGTCAGTGATTTTTTTCTTGTCTGATTTCCCGCGGAAAGAAACGCGCGCCGAATTTTTTTGTTGAGGCAGTCCGCGCTCCGCCCCACACCCGCTCCTACTACTAGTTTACAGTGTCAAGTATAAGACTTTTTCAGCCTCGAACAGCACACGAGCATGCTTATCTAGGCAATTGGCAAATTTTTCAAGATAAATTTGTTGATTTTTTATGGCCTCCGTATGTTGAATCTTGCTTGTACACGTACTTTGTAATTATTGCCTCCCCTTCCGAACTTGCGTACCGACGGCTATTGTCCCACTCCAGTATTATCTCTGGCTCTTAGTCGAGGAAGGGGAAAGATAAGAGGAAAAAAAAGGGGGTTAGAGTTTGACGAGGGGGGTACGAAATGCTGTCGGGCTCGTGAGGCCCTCGTCCACCTGGTACATTGACCACTGCTCATCCGCCGCGCATAAGATAAAGGTTATATATGTACGGGAATGATTTTTTGTTTGCTACCGCGACAATTTCGTGGCAGCCCAACCTAGCCGAGCGAAGGGCGGGAGGGGGGATAAAAAGGTGAGTGCGCCGCCTCATTGGAGAAGTCACTCGTCGTATGACTTAGACTGAGTTTGTAGTCGAGACAGGACCGATGGGGGGGGGGCGCTCCCCCCCCCTTTTTTCTTCTTCCTTCCCCCCTGAGTCCCCTGAGCCCGGGGGGCTCAAAAAACAGGGGAAGGGCAAGGGGGGAGGGGAAGAGCGCAGAAGCTACCAAAAAAATGCATGAAATGCCTCAACTAAGCCCCCCAAATGCCGGGCGCCCCCCCCCCCCTCTTCCTTACCGCCATGCTTATTTCCTCTCTTACTTCTAGCTTTCAATGCCAAGTGTAAGGCAGTCGAGTTTTAATTCAGGCGAGAAATTATTGAAAAAAAGCTTTTTCTTTAATGAACCAAGCAGGAATTTCAATTGGTCGTGCAACATTAGCTTAAACAAGCGCGCGGTAGTGATTTTTGTTTTTAGGCTTAAATCTTGGGGCCTAACATACGGCATCCGCCAGACGCTGCCAGGCCGGATTGAGCTAAGCAGCGCCTCCAAGGTCGAGCCGTGGTAGTCTCGTGCCAGCGCGAGGCCACCCCCTCTTGAAGCTCAACGCATAAGGAGGCCAGGATTTTCCGGCCTGTTCCCCTTTCTAAAACCAATCCGTGCGAACAGGCACGGTCTTTTTTCATCTTCATCAGCCCGGCGCAGGAGGGGGATGGTATGAATGACTTGTCATTTGCGCAACCAACATTTTTGGTGCGCTGCTTTTTCCGCGGGAAAACATTTTATTTTCCGCGAGCCCCGCGGATGGAGGTGGGAGCGGCCCGTTCATTTGGAGGGGCAAGGGCGCGCTTCGCCGGTGTACCAAAGAATTTAATGAAAAGATCGCTGACAAAGTTTTGATCTTGGCACTGAAAACTAGAGATTGAGATGGACGGGGTGAAGGATGGGGAGGAGCGGGGGGGCTTAGTGTATTTGTTTTTCTTTGCAGTCCAAAAAAACCAGTAGAAAAAAGGTCCTCAATGATTTCCGTATCTTCATGGAAAAAATATGGGGTTCTATGCAATCCGACACCTTGATATCATCGCTAGTTTTGAAAGCTTCCTTGGCCTTGGTCGATTGATGGCAAAATTTTAATCCAATCCGTGCTAGATTTTACTCTGGTTCTTCTTTTCCTTTGGCCGCCGGCAGCACTTTTTTTTTCGCCCTGTTTCCTAGCAAATGTTTGTGGTTTTTTTTTCATCGTTTGTCGCGGGCGGGGGGGGGCCTTCTCTCCCCCCTCCCCCACTGTCCTGTGAACAAAGGGGGAGGGGGCGGGGGGGGGGGGTGGGGGAGAGGGAACGGTCCTAAGAAAACACCCTCGGGGGGAAAAAAGTGAAAATGGAGCCTTAGATCCCTAGGAGTGTGAGAGTGCGACACAGCGCTGGGGCGCAGCTTGGGGCCGTCCGAGCCGTGCTAGGCCCACCCGAGCCTATGCTCCGCTACCCAAAGCATGTTTTTTTTAAAAGAAGTTTAATAAAAGTCTGACAAAGTCAATGTGCTTTGGCACACTAAATGCCCCAACGAGCGGATTTTGTCTCGAGGTGGTAGGTAGTAGAAAAAAGGCAGAGGAGGGGGGGGGGCAAGGTTCGCACTCATCGTCGCTCAGCGTGACATGCAGAAAAACTACGAGGATGGCACTGAGCCCATGCCGGGCGCGCCGCCCCCCCCCCCCTTTCTTCTCCCGCTCCCCGTTCTTAGATAGGAAGGCGCTCTTTCCCCCCTCTCTTGAAGACTCCCTGCTAGGGGCTGGGGGGGCATTTTTGGTGAGGTAAGATAAATTGCCCTTCACCGAAAACCGCCAAGAAAGGAAAGCACGCAGGAAGTCAAAAGTAAAGATGGCCATGCTCGTAGCCGCCTTGGCGGACAAACGCCGCACTAGTAGTACTTCTGAGCTAAGTCTGCGACGTAAATTAGGAGAGCTGGCGCGTCGACACAAGAACGTACAAATTCTGACAACCGAGCCAGTTTACCTCGGAGACTTTGCAGATCTATGTAATCTAAAGAGGCCCCTTTCCTTGTTTGAAGCGCGCAAATGGGCCCGCGCCAATCGCGGGCATCCCCTTTTAGCAGCGTACTTCGCGCCGGGGGGCGTCCGGGCACATGTTGACCATATAGTGCCAAGGCGCTGGGGAGGCCTGGACCATCCGCGCAACTATATGTTAATGCCAGATGTTGTGAACTCAAGTTTCCGGGAATTTGTAGACAACGAGAAGCTGGCCTACATAGGAAGCGTAGCAGCGCGCAAGGCAGCAGCCTTTTGTAAGTATGTCCGAGAACATATGAGCAAGTGTAGTCTGTTTCGCGACATGCCAGAGCTGCCCGTGGCTGGCTTGCACGTCACTTCGCACACGGCGCGTTGGCGGCCAGTACGCGCCAGCTCTTCTCCGCCTACCGCAGAATGTGTAGACTGCGAGGGCAAGATAACAACCGCACTAAGTGACCACGCAGGGGCACAAGCTTTTCAAGAAGCATTGCCTGAAGAAGAAGCAAGCCTCGCAGGGAAGGGAGGGGAGGATCAAGGAGCCTTGCAAACGATATGCAACACCACGCCAAAAAGCAAGAGACCAACTCACAGCGAAAGAATGCAACCCCTTGCTGGCCAGACTCAACAGCGACCGCCTCTGATCGAGCTTGAAAGTAGTAATAACCTCCAGGAACCCCGGAGTGCAACCGGCGCCTGGCTGAACCCTCAGACCAGCGAGCTCGCCCAGGCCAAGGCCTTGCTCGAGCAAGGCCCCAGCGAGGAAAACGAAAGGCTTGCCGTGGACCTGGACAGCCTGTGGCATGCCGTCGAGTACTTGGAAGGGCCTGAGGCCAAGGTCAGCTTTGCAGAATTCAAGGTCAGCAGTGACCCCGGCTTTTACTTCAAGCAACTTTTGGGCCTGATGCACGGACTGGAACACGGGCGCCAGCAGCAGCTCCTAGAACGCAGCCGCCAAGCCCCTGCTACCTCTCTGCTGTCCAAACTTGCGTGGAGGGAGATGTGGCCCAGAAAGGGCGAATTCAGCATCAAAAGCATCAGAAGCATGCAGCTAAGCGTGCGCATGCAGCGCTTTGCGCTGTCAATCAAGGGCAAGGAAATGATAAAGTTGGAGGATTGCAGTGACGAGATTAGGGCTTTCTTTAGCCTTGCGCCAACCAAGTACTTCTGGCTCGACTTGCGCGACGTGCTCAGCCGCTGGTGGTTGGCGCGGACCGATGCTCACGTAGCAGTGAGGATTGTCTGGCCCAAACAAGTCCTGGATGGCCCTCCTGTTCAAGTTGAACAAACACGAGTCCTCAAAGTACAGCAGTTACGTCGTGAATACGAGCACAGCAGGTTAGAGCTAGTGCCCCTCTCTTGGGCGTCAAAGCACACGAAAAAGGAACAGAACATCTTCAAGGTCTGGGAAAAGGAGTGCACGCAATCCGTATCCGACCAACAGCTGGAAGGGTTTCTTTTCCCTGCCAGATTAACGCCTAGCACCTCACGGAACGTTGCACAACCTTCTGTGCAGCAAATGCCTGACTGGGGCAGCTTGATTCAAAGCTGTTTTGAACAGCACGATGGAGAGCGGTTTACGGATTGGCTTGCACGCAATATGCAATGCTCACAGGAGCATAGGTCGCAGTTGTGGGTTTGCCTGGAGGGCCAGGTGCCGTTGCTGCTCCGGCAGATCCTGGTGTCCTTTTTCCAAGCTTTGGGTAATGAGCACATTGTGATTTTTCGAGAGGTCTATGAGCACAAGCTAAGCAATAAGCTTGAAGAGCTCCAGGCCTGTAAAATCGCTGTCCTGGATGGATGTCCACGACGAGCAGATGACGCTATTCAGTGGAAAAACCTGTTCCGTTGTCTTGCTAATCAAACCCGAAAATTCTCCGGCAGAAGCAACAATACTGAAACGTCAATCCTATTGAACAATAGGAGCCACGTGTTATTGCTACCCGACGGGTTGGGTAAACCGCTGTGGACAGCGACACAGTTGCGGGCAAAAGGTGTAGCAGCTACGACCTTGCGGCTTGCGGCGGCCCCACCAGCACTGGAACCTCCCACCAACGTTCCTTCAACGGAAGATTTCGTGCGCTATCTGCAGGCCCGCCAACTGGAGGCACTAGCGCCCTTGCCATCAGTGGCCGAGCTGTATCCGCAGGCTATCGGGGGGGAGGCGATGCCTCAATCCGGAAAGAGAAAGTTGAAGAGGAAATTAAGAGAGGATACGACGGAGAAAACTGCCTTGGACTCGCTGGCGGCACTACAAGATACGCATCGTAAAAAGAAAAGGAAGATGCAAAGCCAAGAGGCGCTTTGAAACGGCCTGAAGCAATTGTTTCCGATGCTAGACCTTGACAAAAAGTTCGATTCCAATATATTCTTAGGTCCGGCAGGTGCAGCCAAAAAGCCCCCCCCCCCCCCCCCCTCTTGTTTCCCTACAAGGCGAATGAATTCCGGGAGAATGGAGAACTGTGGCGCAGTCTACCTTGGACTTGCGGTGAGGCGCCACACAGAACAAAAACAGAATGCGCAGCAAGGAAACAAAAGGGGCAAAATGAAGCAAAAAAGAAGGGTCGAACAATGTGTAGGCGGTGAGGGTTTGACTCTCCAGGAGCTACTACGTAGCAGTCGGTTGATTGGTTACAAAGTTAAAAAGGTTTTTTATTAAAAGCTCAGGTTCTGACGATTAGGAGCCTAATGATTTACGCGCAAGTCGCTTTTCCTCTTTTCATATTTTTCATATTTTTCTGACCTTGCGCACGGTGGCCGAGCCATGGCACGGACAGGACGCCGTCGGGATTGTGAGGTCCTTGTCCACCTGCTACATTGACCACCGCCCGTTCATCCGCCGCAGGGCTGCGCTGGAGCACAAAATAGGAAAAATATGAAAAGTGGAAAAAAAATTCTTTTCGGATGCGTTTGCACGCGCAAACAAGGGACACGGGGAGGGGGGGGGTAAGCAGGGGACGACGGGAACAGAGGGGGGAGGGGGCGGGGGGGAGCACTCCCCCCTCCCCCTTCTTCCCCCGCTTCCTCTTTCTCCTCTCCCTCCCCTTCTTCCTCCCTCGTTTGTTTCTTTGGTTCTAGGGGAAAAAAAATTTTTTTTTCCTGATTTCATATTTTTCATATTTTTCTGGCCTTGCGCACGGTGGCCGAGCCATGGCTCCGACAGGGCGCCGTCGGGGCTGTGAGGCCCTTGTCCACCTGCTACATGGACCACCGCCCGCCCATCCGCCGCAGGGCTGCGCTGGAGCACAGTGCGCAAGATCTGCGGAAATATCTGCTGGAATATGAAAAGTGGAAAAAATATTTTTTTTTCGGATGCATTTGCACGCGCAAACAAGGGGCGAGGGGAGGGGGGACGACGGGAACAGAGAGAAGGGAGGGGGCGGGGGGGAACACTCCACCCCCCCTTCTTCCCCCCCGTTTGTTTCTTCGGTTCTCGGGCAAGAAAAAAATTTTTTTTTCCTCTTTTCATATTTTTCATATTTTTCTGACCTTGCGCACGGTGGCCGAGCCATGGCTCCGACAGGGCGCCGTCGGGGCTGTGAGACCCTTGTCCACCTGCTACATGGACCACCGCCCGTTTATCCGCCGCAGGGCTGCGCTGGAGCACAGTGCGCAAGATGTAAAAAAAAAAGGAAAAATATGAAAAGTGGAAAAAAATTTTTTTTTTCGGATGCATTTGCACGCGCAAACAAGGGGCAAGGGGAGAGGGGGGGGATAAGCAGGGGACGAAGGGAACAGAGGGGGGAGGGGGCGGAGGGGAACACTCCACCCCCCCTTCTTCCCCCGTTTGTTTCTTCGGTTCTCGGGCAAGAAAAAAATTTTTTTTTCCTCTTTTCATATTTTTCATATTTTTCTGACCTTGCGCACGGTGGCCGAGCCATGGCTCCGACAGGGCGCCGTCGGGGGCTGTGAGACCCTTGTCCACCTGCTACACGGACCACCGCCCGTTTATCCGCCGCAGGGCTGCGCTGGAGCACAGTGCGCAAGATGTAAAAAAAAAGGAAAAATATGAAAAGTGGAAAAAAATTTTTTTTTCGGATGCATTTGCACGCGCAAACAAGGGGCAAGGGGAGAGGGGGGGGATAAGCAGGGGACGAAGGGAACAGAGGGGGGAGGGGGCGGGGGGGATCACTCCCCCCTTCCCCTTCTCCCCCCTCCTCTTTCTCCCCTCCCTCCCTCTCCCCCCCCTTCTTTCCCCCGTTTGTTTCTTTGGTTCTCGGGCAAAAAAATTTTTTTTTTCCTGATTTCATATTTTTCATATTTTTCTGACCTTGCGCACGGTGGCCGAGCCATGGCACCGACAGGACGCCGTCGGTGCTGTGAGACCCTCGTCCACCTGCTACATGGACCACCGCCCGTCCGTCCGCCGCAGGGCTGCGCTGGAGCACAGTGCGCAAGATCTGCGGAAATAGGAAAAATATGAAAAGTGGAAAAAAAATTTTTTTTTCGGATGCGTTTGCACGCGCAAACAAGGGGCGAGGGGAGGGGGGACGACGGGAACAGAGAGAAGGGAGGGGGCGGGGGGGAACACTCCACCCCCCCTTCTTCTTCCCTCGTTTGTTTCTTCGGTTCTCGGGCAAAAAAAAATTTTTTTTCCTCTTTTCATATTTTTCATATTTTTCTGACCTTGCGCACGGTGGCCGAGCCATGGCTCCGGCAGGGCGCCGTCGGGGCTGTGAGAGCCTTGTCCACCTCCTACATGGACCACCGCGCCGTTTATCCGCCGCAGGGCTGCGCTGGAGCACAAAATAGGAAAAATATGAAAAGTGGAAAAAAAAAATTCTTTTCGGATGCGTTTGCACGCGCAAACAAGGGACACGGGGAGGGGGGGGGGGGGTAAGCAGGGGACGACGGGAACAGAGGGGGAAGGGGGCGGGGGGGAGCACTCCCCCCCCCCCCTTCTTCCCCCGCTTCCTCTTTATCCTCTCCCTCCCCCCTCCCCTTCTTCCTCCCTCGTTTGTTTCTTTGGTTCTCGGGGAAAAAAAATTTTTTTTTCCTGATTTCATATTTTTCATATTTTTCTGGCCTTGCGCACGGTGGCCGAGCCATGGCTCCGACAGGGCGCCGTCGGGGCTGTGAGGCCCTTGTCCACCTGCTACATGGACCACCGCCCGCCCATCCGCCGCAGGGCTGCGCTGGAGCACAGTGCGCAAGATCTGCGGAAATATCTGCTGGAATATGAAAAGTGGAAAAAAAATTTTTTTTTCGGATGCATTTGCACGCGCAAACAAGGGGCGAGGGGAGGGGGGACGACGGGAACAGAGAGAAGGGAGGGGGCGGGGGGGAACACTCCACCCCCCCTTCTTCTTCCCTCGTTTGTTTCTTCGGTTCTCGGGCAAAAAAAAATCTTTTTTCCTCTTTTCATATTTTTCATATTTTTCTGACCTTGCGCACGGTGGCCGAGCCATGGCTCCGACAGGGCGCCGTAGGGGCTGTGAGAGCCTTGTCCACCTGCTACATGGACCACCGCCCGTTTATCCGCCGCAGGGCTGCGCTGGAGCACAGTGCGCAAGATGTAAAAAAAAAGGAAAAATATGAAAAGTGGAAAAAAATTTTTTTTTTCGGATGCATTTGCACGCGCAAACAAGGGGCAAGGGGAGAGGGGGGATAAGCAGGGGACGAACGGAACAGAGGGGGGAGGGGGCGGGGGGGATCACTCCCCCCTTCCCCTTCTCCCCCCCTCCTCTTTCTCCCCTCCCTCCCTCTCCCCCCCCTTCTTTCCCCCGTTTGTTTCTTTGGTTCTCGGGCAAAAAAAAATTTTTTTTCCTGATTTCATATTTTTCATATTTTTCTGACCTTGCGCACGGTGGCCGAGCCATGGCACCGACAGGACGCCGTCGGTGCTGTGAGACCCTCGTCCACCTGCTACATGGACCACCGCCCGTCCGTCCGCCGCAGGGCTGCGCTGGAGCACAGTGCGCAAGATCTGCGGAAATATCTGCTGGAATATGAAAAGTGGAAAAAAATTTTTTTTTTCGGATGCGTTTGCACGCGCAAACAAGGGGCGAGGGGAGGGGGGGGGGGTAAGCAGGGGACGACGGGAACAGAGAGAAGGGAGGGGGGGGGGGGAAACACTCCACCCCCCCTTCTTCCCCCCCCCGTTTGTTTCTTCGGTTCTCGGGAAAAAAAATTTTTTTTTCCTCTTTTCATATTTTTCATATTTTTCTGACCTTGCGCACGGTGGCCGAGTCATGGCTCCGACAGGGCGCCGTCGGGGCTGTGAGATCCCTTGTCCACCTGCTACATGGACCACCGCCCGTCCATCCGCCGCAGGGCTGCGCTGGAGCACAGTGCGCAAGATCTGCGGAAATATCTGCTGGAATATGAAAAGTGGAAAAAAAAAATTTTCGGATGCGTTTGCACGCGCAAACAAGGGACGGGGGGAGGGGGGGGGGTTAGCAGGGGACGACGGGAACAGAGAGAAGGGAGGGGCGGGGGGGGGGATCACTCCCCTCTCCCCTTCTCCCCCCCCGTTTGTTTCTTTGGTTCTCGGGCAAAAAAAAATTTTTTTTTCCTCTTTTCATATTTTTCATATTTTTCTGACGTTGCGCACGATGGCCGAGCCATGGCTCCGACAGGGCGCCATCGGGGATTGTGAGACCCTTGTCCACCTGCTACATGGACCACTGCCCGTCCATCCGCCGCAGGGCTGCGCTGGAAGCACGGTGCGAGCACGATGCGCAAGATCTGCGGATATAGGAAAATATGAAAAGTGGAAAAAAAATTTCGGAACGTGTTGAGGCTAAATCTAGACAAAAGGAAACGGAAGCTAGTCCAAGCGAGTGCGTCGAATTAAAAAAATCGATCCTCACTGCACCGGCACGGGAACCTATAAATTTGCATCCGGCCAGCCAGCCAGCAGTAGCGAGCCAGTTGCAAACTGCAAAGCACGAGTTCTTTAATTTAAAAAAGCCGGCAACGACTCTCTTTCTTTTTGTTTGTCTTAGATGGTGTGCGGGCTGCCCAGGCTCTCCCGGGCCAGCTGTGTGCGTTCACTTGCTACTTGCTCAAAGCATTGCATCGCTTCCAGCTCCAGCAAGGCGCGTTCTGCCTGGGTAGCAGCGCGGGGCGCTTGCGACATCCACAGGTCCAAGCCCAGTTGCCAGAGCACTTTCCAACGCAAGCCATGTTTCTCGCCGCGCGCGGACAAGCGCAGCCAACGGAGTTTGTCGACCCCTGCCTCGCACACGTAGAGCCCCGGGATGCCTTGGGCGTACGCATCGCCGGAGGCTGCCAGGCGCTCGCACTGGGCTCTTGCGCGCTTCGCTTCGTCTGCTGTAAGGTCTGCAGACCTCAGACAGGAGCTCTCTAGCCAGCCCGCTACCGCGCGGCTAGCGGAGCTGTGCTCTTACACAGTTTGTCAGGTCCGGCTAAAACCATGCCACGTTAGCAAAAACACGGGTGACAGCGGGTGGTGGGGTTTAGAGTCGCAAACTCCGGGAAACTTTCGCGCAAGTCTTTTTTCAGGCACCGCAAACTTCGAGCAAACTTGCGCGACGAAATCTTTCACCGCAAAATTCGGCCAGCGACTGTTTTTTTTCGTGTTTTTTTTTCGTATGCTGTCTGGAACCCGGTGGACTTCACGAAACTTCTTTTCACTGCCAACTCCGGCATGTAGCAGTTCGTGGCAAATTTGTCCGTCCGTGTCACTTTGACGGGGTGCGCCATGGTTTGAAAGTCTGTATTAAATTGCTTGGTTTTTTTTCAATCCTTACTACCGTCGGACAGCAGACGCTTTTTTCTTTGTCGTAAGCAGAAAATATAAGCCTCGACTACCCCACGAAAAGGCACTGTCTTTTTTTTCGCTCCTGTGCTCTTCTTCCTCTCCCCCCGTCCTTTTAATTAATTACTTCCCGGCTCTAATGTCAGAGCCACGACGTCTTTTGACAACTCCTGGAACTGTCGGCTGAGATTTAGTACCTGTTCTCGTAGATTAGTCAAATGTTCTTCTGCGTGCTTGACAGACTTTTGTACACGCTTTAGTTGGGCTTTTTCTGTTTTGATATTTTTTCTCAGCCCCTCACACTCGTTTGCGAGTTGCTCTCTCTCTCCTGTCAAGGTTTTCATCGATTGCTTTAGACGTCTAATCTGTTTGTTCAGTCTTTGCTTGCGGTCCGCGTCTTTTTCTGGGGGCTCGCAAAGACCGCCGCGAGGCTCAGTGGAACTTGTGCCAGCGTCGTGCACGGCAGGGTCCACAGTGCCCTGCGCCTCTACTCTGGCTTCTTCGCGAACGTCGCTGGCCTGGGCTAACAAAGGAAACCCCGTGCTGCAGAGTAAGTTTCGTTGGTTGGGGTCTCCTCCACCCTTGTCTTGGGGTGCTTGCCCGGGGCTCGAGCCCGCGGCACTTTTCAGGCCCCCGGGATCGCACACAGCCTCCTGCTTCCTGTTGAGAACTCTCTTATCCTTGTCGGGGGGTTTGGGCGCTGGCTCGGGGCCCCGGCGGGCGGAAATTTCCCGGTCCATAAGATCGTACACAGTCCGCATGAATTGTTCGGGTGTTTCGAGCGAACACAATTTCTGCGCCTCCTCGACTAACTCGGCTTGCTCGGGGCTGGCATACTCGGGGCGCAGACCCCGCCAAGACAACCACTTCTGGCCCAACCTGTGCTTTTGCGCTAGGCAGAAGTTAGCTAGGCACAGTATAGCTGGCACCTGATTGAGATCTATCGTAAAGCCAGATTCACCGACTTTACCAACCGCTTGAAACGCAATTGCCTTGAAAGCTGACTGGACATTTTCTTCGAAGATGGCCCCGCGATTTTGGGCGTCAAAGAAAAACTTGAAAAAAACAGGCGATCTTTGCAACGCCGCGGCTGTACACCACTGCCACTCGAATGTGCACAGCCAATACTTGCCCACATTGAGTGTTTCGAGAATTGGCGAGCGGTCCGACAGCAGGAGTGCTAGTCGCATGATTTTTGTGATCCGCAAGAAAATGGGCAGGGAGGGTATTGCGTCTGGCCAGACCCGCAGCCTGGCCAGCAACTCACAAAGCAGGAGTTCTCGGGCAAAACGTTGCTGGCACAATTTTTTCTCCGCAGCACTCTTGGCACGCAGCGCAGACAGGACCGAATTAATTGTATTGATTCCTTGGTAGAGTGCTGTAGACGAAAGATCCGCAAATATTCGGCAGGCCAGCCGGAACCAAGAGAACCAGACCATAGCAAACGCAATGGTTGTCAGACCGCTGAAATTGACTTGGCCGAAGCTGGCCGATATTTCTGGCACTCTCTCGTTCGGCCACTTTTGCAGGAAGCGAGCTGGACACAGCAGCGCCTGTACCCTGGCTGCTGAGCGGCTGGCGTTTTCTTTGGCCTCTGGGTAGGGAGGGAAGATACCAAGCTCTTGCCAAAAGAGTTCGAATCCTTGCAATCTGAATCCTTGCAATCTGACAAGTTTTTCTTCCGTGTTACAGTCGAAAACCAATGTTCCCATTTCGGCAGCAAGATCTGTTAAAGCCTTCAGTAAGTACGGTTTGTATTCTTCGGCACCATCGCGTAACAAGAGTCGCCAGAAAGTGGCTCCGCCCCATTCCAGGCAGCCACTCCAGACTAAGTAGTTCGTTTTTTCTTTGACCAAGCCATCCTTTGCTTGCACAAAGTCCTTAAAGATCCGGACCGCTTGGACTAGACCGTCTGTTTGGTCTTGCAGGTTGAACAATTCCTGGGCTTTTTGGGACCAGAGATGCACCGACATGGGGCTGTCGCGTGTGGGGGGCTATTTTCTGCTTTGGGAAACGAATCCAAACAAACCAGTCGGCCCCCCCCCCTCGCCAATCACGTCGTCCGGTAGACCACGCTCTTACACTGCCCGCGTTGACCCTGGTGTAGAACCGTAGTTACTTAGTAATTTCCACGCAAGGGGGGGGGCGCCCGGCATTGGGGTGGGCTTAGTTGAGATGTTTCATGTATTTTTTTGTAGCTTCTGCGCTCGCCCCCTCCCTTTGCCCTTCCCCTGTTCTTTGAGCCCCCCGGGCTCAGGGGGCTCAAGGGGAGGAAGGAAAAAAGGGAGGGAGGGGGGGGGAGCGCCCCCCCCCCTCTAAAGCCACAAATCAACGTACTCACTTTGTGACCAAGTACAGGCATGGCCCTGCCCCTTGGCTTTATGGGCACTGCCTTGACTACAAACCCCGTCTAAGTCATAAGACGAGTGACTTCTCCAATGAGGCAAGCCCCCCGCGCCGCCTCATTAGAGAAGTCACTCGCGCTCTCTGCTTCACCCTCTCCCTCTCTTATGTCTCAGTGTCAAGTGTAAGACTTTGTCGAGCTTTAATTCAGCGTAAATTACATTTTCCTGGCGCAGCTCCCTCCCCTGCCCTTTCCCTCTCCCAGTTCTCAGTGCTAAGATTAAAATTTTGTCAGTGATTTTTTTTAATTAATTTTTCTTGTACATTCTTAGCGCGCCCCTACCCTCCCCCCTTCCCTCTCCCGCTCCCGATTCCGATTCTCAGACGGGGAAAGGGAGGGCCAAAGAAAGGGGAAAAACATTTTTGCTCGACATATATGGTCAAATTTTGGGATTGATATAGCTGAAAAAAGGCAGTGCTACCAAAAAACCTAGAAGCACTGCCTTTTCCGGTCGTATCATAGTCTTGCCCAAACTTAGCGCCAAATTTAGCAGGGGGCTGCTCCGGTCTCTTTCCGAGAAGTTTTAGCGGTCGTTTTCCAGCGGAAAAAAACGCGCGCCAAAATCTTTTTGTTGTTGGGCAAATGGCAATTCTTGCTCACTCCCTCCCCCTTCGGAGGGAGGAGGGAGCGGGAAGATAAGGGGGAGGGGGGGAGAGAAGGGGGAGGGGGGAGAAAAAGGAGAGCGGGGGGAAAAACCCGGGGAAGAGAACGAGGGTTTTCTTTCCCCTTCCCTGTCCCCTCCCTCTTCTCCTTCTCTTTCCCTCTCTTAGTTCTCAGTGCCAAGATTAAAATTTTGTCAGGGATTTTTTTTATTAATTCTATGGCGGTGACAGCTCTTGTTTCCTTCAAGTTTCCGGTCGTATCATAGTCGTGCAAGTTAATTTCGGTCGAAGAATTCATGCTTTAGTTTGTTCAGCTTTGTCCTCAGCCGGAGTCTCGATTCCAAATTAACCAAGTCTAATCTCCCTGTCGAATTAAGTCATCAAGTTGAGAGAGACTTTGGCGCCCGTCATTTCGACTAACGGAGCCAGCAGCTGCGTTCGCAGCTGCCTCCAGTGGGTGTGGGTGTAGTGCGCCGACAGGGCCGCATCCACGCGGAGCGCCAGCTCTTGGCACAGCAGGTCCAGACGTTGCGAGGGCATTCTGTCTTCGAGCACATAGCCGGAAATTTCGCTAGGCAATGCCTGCCTGCACTGGTCGTGCCTGAGAGCCGCCAGGGTTTCTTTGAGCTCGCACAAGATCCTGTTCAACGGAGGGTACACGGAACCCCTGTACGCCGCCGCCTCTAGGCGATCGAACAGCATCACCACGTAACCTGCCAGTCTGCGCCGCACCTTGCTGCCCTGGAACCACGGGCGCGCATAGGGCCACACGTCGTTAGCGAAAGGCATCGTGTTCTTGGCGAGGATCGCAAGCGGTCGCTCCGAACGCGCCGCGTCGCCCAGCGTGCCGGAGCAGACCAGGAACGTCCACAGCTCGGGCCACACCCCCGGCGGAGCGGCGCGGCAGTCGGCCGCCCGTGCCCGCGCCGTGAGCGACCGCCGAGCCCTGGCGCCGCTCAGCCACAGCGGGAAGTTCTTGACTCCGTAGGCTACCTCACCCTGCGGCGAGCGGAAGCAGCGCAGAATCGAAAACTCGCCCCGCAGCCCGTGGGTAGGCAGCGCGGGCCCGCGCGGAGGCCACAAGGGCGGGGGTGAGAGCGCGGCTTGGGTTGCATCGCGGGACGGCAGGTCAAGCAACCAGAAGCGGCCGCAATGGAGCGGCACGCCCAAGGAGCACAGCCCGTGCCACACTAGGCGCTGCAGTTCCAAAAGGCCCGGCAGATAACATCGCGCTTGCTCCCGCAGATAACTTTGGAGCCGGAAGCTGTGGAAAGAAAACTCTATGGTGGCGCCGAGCGCGCCCGGCCTCACGAACATGCGCTGGTAAGACCGGCCCCAGGCCAAGATCCGCTGGCGCTGCACTTCCCCGGCAGGGGGGTCGTCGGCGGCGGCGGCGGCGGGCGGGGGCAGTAGGGCCAGCGTGAGCCCCAGCCTGGACGGGGGGCGCCCCCCGCCGCTCCAGAGCTGTGCCAGGACGGCGCCGGCGGGGTGTTCGTCCTGCGAGTGCCAGGGCGGGCCGCGGTCGACTAGCGTCAAGTGCGCGGGCGCCAGGAGCCGCAGGGCCTCCAGGTCGGCCGCGCTTGGCTGGTCCCACAGATCGAGTCTGAGCAGCCGCAGCTCCAGAAAAGAAGGAGAGGCGCCCCCCCGGGGCAGGAGCGCTTGGCGCAGCTGCTCCAAAACGCCGCGCTCCCACCGCGCGATGCGTTCGTAGTTAGGCAGTTCCGAAGTGTTGTCCAGGCAGACGCCCAAGCCGAGGACATAAGTTTGCAGCGCGGGGGTGCAGGTGCGGTCCCAGTCGAGCCCGCCCGCGTCTTCGTCGTGAGCGAGTTGCTGCAGCAGCAAGATCAGGTCTTTCGGCGGCAAGCCGCCCCCGGCGACCACGCGCTGCAGCCGCGGCCAGCACACCGCCCGCGGCCCCACCGGCAGCACCAGGCCTTCTTCTACGTCTGTGACGTACGCGCCTTCGAAACCCGCCAGGACTTCGCACACCTCGAGCGTCGGGGCCAAGAGCTCAAAGCCCTCGCCCCACAACCGAGGGTCGCTGCAGTCGACCAGCCGCAGGCACCGCAGGGGCGGCACGGGGCCCGGCTGCGGCCACAGCGCGCTGACCCCGTGCGGCCCAAAGTACATCGAGTCCAGGTGCAGTTCTTGCAAGCCAGGGAGCAACAGGCGCAGCGCCTCTTCAACCGGCGGCCTGATACTGGTTGCAAACTCTTCCAGCTCACACTCGTTCCGTAGCGTGACAGACAAAGCCTGGAGCGGGCCCGCGCCACAGTCTGCCCAGGCCCCCAAGATCTCGGCGGCCGCGTACGAGTCGCAGTCCAGGGACAGGCGCGTGACGTGGCGGAACCAAGGAAGGGCCAACTGCAACAGCCGTCGCTTGCGCGGGAGCAGCGGGGCCTGTGCGGGGTTATGGTCCCGGTCGTACTCGAGCGTGAGCGACGTGCAGAGCTGAGGGTAAACCTCGGCAGCCGTCTCGGCTGCCGCCACGACTTCTTCGGGCAAGTCGGTCTGGGACGTGGCATCGTTTAGGGCCAGCGCTAGCCACCGCTGCGGCAACAGGTAGGCACGCAGCTGCTGCTGCCAGGCCCTCGACGTCCGCAGCAGCGACACTAGTTCCTGTCGCGCCAACAGTCCAGCCCCGTGCGAGAAGAACACTTCCTGCCAGCCGCTCAGGGCACTGGAAACGCCGGTGCGGTGGCGCTTGCGCGGACGCATCTTCTCCTATGAACGTACGCAATATAAGCCAGATCTTAGTGATACCTCTACACAATTGAAAATTTACAATGTGTTTGCGCACAGAATAAGAGGTGGAGAAAGGACGGAGGGGACGGGCTATTTATTGCAATGGTGGTATAGTCTCGCCTAGGCGACACAGTGCCCACACGTCAATTCTCGCGTTTGATGTTTGTGCCAACACGTAAGCGCTCCCTGCAGTCTTTCTCCCTCCTTTATATGATCAAGGCAAAGACCGCTGTCTTTTATCGTGGCAAGGCCACATACCACGCCTTTCTTTGGTTGACACGTTCAGATTGTGCAGAAACATATTAAGAAAACCTCGGCACATCCTTAATATGCAGCTCCGGGGGTGTGTGAATGTGCGCTAAACCCTGAAATCTTATATAAGTGACACGCACACTCCCCTCAAACCTCTATCGGAAGAAACGAACAGAAAGGAAGTCGAGGCATGCCATAAAAAACAAAATATTTTATTTTTGAAATCTGTTTGCGCATAGAATAAAAAGTGGAGCAGGGGGGGGGTGAAGAACGGAGAGGGGCAGACAAAGAATCGCCTCGCGTACGCTGCGGATGCAATATAGGGTGAAAGTCTGTTGCCCGGCAGTCTCCCCTGCCTCTGTTGCTCTGCCTTCCTCCTCCCCCTTCCCCTTGCCCGTGTGTGTTGTTTCGTTGTCGGCCTTCCCTCTCTCTTTTTTTTCCTTTCTCTCTCTTGCTTTTTGTTCTTACATGGGGAGGGGGGAGGGGCGGGGGGGGGGGGGACTAAGACAATTCTTGCTATCTCCCTCCCCTTGTCCCTTCTCTCTCCTCGTAGTTTTCAGTGCCAAGATTAAAACTTTGTCGAGGATTTTTTGATTTTGTATTTTTCTTCAGGGAGAGAGCGTACAATGTTTCTAGAGAAGCCAGGCACAGACCCCCCGGGGGCTCCCCCACCCGCGCCTCGCTTGGCCCTCCTAGCCCCGCAGGTCTTCTTAGAAACTACAGCGGCGTTCCCGTTGTAAGATTCGTTGAAAAAGCTGAAGTTCTAGCTTGTAGCTAAGTCTTAGAGTCCCCGCGTGCGCTGGGCGTCGGAAGCGATGCCTTCTGGCTGATTGCAGATGAATGCGGCGGAGACCACGGCGTCGGCGTGCGCGAACCGGCGGCCAAACTAGCGGCGCTGCTCTTTTTGGAAACTACAGCGGCGTTCTGTACCGTTGTCTCTGATGTCTTGCGTTATTTGTCGCCATTGCTACGCGCAGCAGTTGTCACCAATAATTCAATAAATAGGCCATCTTTCTTCTCCAAACTTGATCACGGGTTGCAAACTTTCCACTAACGACGGTCTGACTTTAAGTATACGTTTAAGGGTACTTAGAAAGAAAGACGCCATATTCTTCCCCTCTTGACGCCGCCAATCATCGCCATTGTACCAGTGATGTTCAGGGATCCAATTGAATTCCAAGTAACTTTTAGCGAGTGCCTCAAAGTTGGGTGGTGGAAACACAGGCAAATTCCATGTGTTCAGAATCTCTAGCATCTTCTCTCCCTCTTCTGTCGCTGCTTTCTCCCCTGTCGCGTCCTTTGTATCCTTTCGTACCGTAACGTTTTTTAAATATTTTATCATGGATACCACGTGCTCCTGCTGGCTTGGAGTAATTTGCTGTATTTCTGTAGGTGCTCCCGCCTTGGCTTGAAGCACCGTTACCCGAGCCGAGTACTCATCTACCTGCTGCTGCAGCAGAAGCAAATCTTGTATTTGTTGCTCGACTCTGGCGTTTGCTAGTTGTACGGATTCGTTATTTCTGGCCCGGCCCAGTGTCATTTGTTCTAGTTGAAGACTTCTCTGTGCTTGCTGGATCTTTCTAGATTGAGACTTGACCTCAGCTAGAACCTTTTCCACGTTGGCCGTCTTAATTGATATGGACATGGGTTTTGGTGTAATTACCGAAATCTCACGCGTCTCAGATAATACGGTAACCTCCTCTTTCATCCGTTCGTAGCTCGACGTGTCCATGTCAAATTTGTAGGGCGTCACTACAGCTCTTCCGTTATCTTGAACGTATCGTCTGGAATTGTCCCACGTAGCAAATTGTGTGTGCATGGGTATTTCTTTGCGACATACTTTGCCGCAATCTGTGCAGGTCTCCATTTACAAACCCCACAACAACAGCCTGTAGGATTTCCAAGAACAAAGCACCTACCTCAGGTGCACCTTTTCCGTGCTCGGTCTTTCAAGCAAATATTTGTTCCAATTAAGAATATACTTATAAATAACAAGACGAAAAAAAGGGAAAGGGCGAGGGGCGACGAAAGAGACGGGGGTGACAGAAGAGATAGGGGAGGGGGGGGGGTGCTCGACCGTCGTCAGTACATGTGTCGGAAACGTAGCTGACCCTTGGCTGTTTATTACACAAAAAGTCAACATTAGAGATTGGCAAGATTGACAAGATTTACCGGCTTTGTACGACACACCAGCCTCCCACCTTGAGCAGACATGCAAGAACTCAAGCAGCCCGAGCGCCCTAGCGTTAACTTGCCCATAGTAGCGCACTGCCAGCCCTCTCCCTCTCCTAGTTCTCAGTGCCAGAATTAAAGCTTTGCCATGAATTTTTTTATTTTGTACACCGGCGAAGCACGCCCCCTGCCTTCCTCTTCTCTCGGCCGCCCCCCTGTTCTCAGTGTCAAGTGTAAGACTTTGTCGACTTTTAATTAAAAAACTTTTTTTGGCAAATTCTTGGAGCCCCCCCCCCTACCCCTTCCCTCTCCTTCTCCCTGCTCTCAGGCGAGGGGGGCGACGGATGGATAGCACAGCTACAAGGGCGCGCCTGAATTTTTGCACACAATGCCCTTTTTCACCCAAAAGCTGCAGGTCCCGAAGGTTCTGGTCGTCTAGCGGGACCTCTTTCAAGCTCAGGCGCGCCAGCCTCGGGCAGCCCGCTAGGGTAAACAAGTTTGAAACACTGTCTACGCGCTCCAACTCCAGCGCGCGCAGCTTAGGAAAGCAGCGGAAAAAGCTCGAAGAGCGTAGCGCCGCGTTACATAGCGTCAGGCTCTCGACGCGCAGCCTGACGCTAGTGTCTGCAGACAACTTGTCGTCGAGCATGCCGAAGGTGTCGTGCCAGGCTAGAAACCGCAGCTCCGGCAAGCGCGCCAGACATCCTAGCATGTCCGCCACGTCCCGAGCTTCGACCGCACAGTACTGGAGGCTCAGACTTTGCAGACGCACCAAACGTCCCAGCACGGGCAGCACTGTCCAGCACACGGAGTGTGCCGGAGGAAACCGCAGGCTCCTGAGCTCGGAGAGCTGCGCCAGCCCTTCGGGACAAATTTGACTCTGGTAGTCCGGCAGCGTCAACGTGCGCAACCGCGGCAGCAGCCGCAGCAGTGCGTCGAGCCTGCCGCGTTCGTCGTACGAGCCTGCCAAATCGAGCCCTGTTAACGCCGGCAGCTGCGCAAGCCAGCCCAGCGAGGGTAGCAAGCCACAGTTAAAAAAGCGAACTCGGCGCAGTCCGACCAAGCGCAGCCAGGTGCGACAAATACGTCACAGAAAGGCCCCGGCAGTACTCGAACGACAGCTGCTCGAGATTCGTGAGTCGGGTCAGGGCTTGGTTGTCGTAGTCGCGCGCCTTTTTGCTCCACGACACCATGCGCAGCGGTGTCCACGACCGCGTCGGCAATTACTGTGCCGCGCTGCCGCAGCGCGAGCAACGCTGCTGGGAGCGGAAGGCAGGGCAGCAGCAGTTCCCGGGGCCACCGGCGGCGACTGTGAGTGCAGGCGCTGTTCTCTGGCGCTTTCTCGCCCGCGCCGGCTTCTTCATGTGCAGTTTGGCTAGCAAAAGAAAAAAAATAATAATGAAAAAAAGGTGAGGGAGGTGTGGGAAAAATGAGGGAGAGGAGGGGGGGTCGACCCGCACAGGGAAAGAGGAGCTCGTTTTGCTACTCTGGTCCCTCCACCCAATTTTGTTTTCTTTCGCTTTTCAATCTTTTCCTCTTTTCATATTTACGCAGATCTTGCGCACGGTGGCCGAGCCATGGCTCCGACAGGGCATCGTCGGGTTGTGAGGTCCTTGTCCCATCGGGTACATTGACCACCGCCCATCCATCCGCCGCAGGGCTGCGCTGGAGCACGGTGCGCAAGATCTGCGCAAACTCCGCGGAAATATGAAAAGTACAAGAAAAAAAATTGGGATTCGTTTGCACGCACAAACAAAAAGCAACGGGGGGTAACAGGGGACAAGGGGAGAACGGGAAGGGGGGGGGGGGGGCAGGAGCACTCCCCCCCCCCTTCCCTCGTCCCTTGTTTGCGCGTGCAAACGCGTTCCAAAAAAAATTCTTTTCCACTTTTCATATTCCCGCAGATATTTCCGCAGATCTTGCAGAGAGAAGAGGGACGAAGCATGGGAGTGGGGCGCCAAGAAAGTCTTTTTTAATTAAAACTCGACAAAGTCTTATACTTGACACTGATAATTAGGAGAGGGAAGGGGCAGGGGCGCGCTAAGAATGTACAAAAAAATTAATAAAATCCCTGATAAGGTTTTAATCTTGGCACTGAGAACTAGGAGAGGGAGAAAAAAAAGGGGATGGGGGGGGGGGGAAGGCGTGCCAAGAATTTGTAAAATACGCTGGATTAAAGCTCAACAAAGCCTCACACTTGATACCGACAGCTAGGAGAGGGAGAGGGAAGAGGGAGGGAGGCATCAGGAAAGTGTAAAAATTTTTTCCCTTGATAGAGCTCGACAAAGTCTTATACTCGACACTGAGAAACCAGCCCGCAGGCGCGGGCTGAAGGGGGAACAAAAATAAGTGCACTTTTTTTAGGAGCCCATATATGGGTGGGGGGGGGGCGCCCCCCCCCTTCCTTTTTTTCTCCTCTCCCCCTTGAGCCCCCTGAGCCCGGGGGGCTCAAAGAATAGGGGAAGGGAAAGGGGGGAGGGGGAGAGCGCAGAGGCTACCAAAAAAATGCAAAGCCTCAACTAAGCCCCCCCCCCCCCAATGACGGGCGCCCCCCCCCCTCAGATAGGATTGGAGCTGGAAGCTATGGAAAGAAACTCTTGGGCGCCGAGCGCGTTCGGTCTTGCGAACAGGCGCAGGGCCTCCAAGGTCGGCCGCGCGACGCGTTCGAAGTTGGGCCGTTCCGAAATGCTGTCTAGGCAGATGCGTGACGTGGCGGAACAAGGAAAAGAGTCAGCTGCAACAGGCACCGCTTGCGTGGCATCCAGCGCCAGCCACCGCTGCGGCAACAGGTAGGCACGAAGCTGCTGCTGCCAGGCTTCTCGACGTCCGCAGCACCGGTGCTAGGCCCTGTCGCGCCAGCAACCCGGCCTCGTGCGAGAAAAACAAAAATGAAAGAAAAAAGTTTTTTTTTAATTAAAACTCGACAAAGTCTTACACTTAGCACTGAGAACTAGGAGAGGCAGGGGAGTTGTATTTTCTTGATGGCGCTTTTAGCGAAGGCGGCTTGGCGGGTCTGTGCATGTGATACGGCTGAAAAAGGCAACGTTTCTAGGCTTTTTTGGCAATACCGCCCTTCTTGGTCATATCATTCTAGGCGCACAGATACGCAAATTTGGTGACAAATTTAGTGCAAAAAGAAAGAAGAGAGAAAGAGAAAGAGGGAGGGAGAAGAGAGAGAGGGGCGCCAAGAAAGTGCAAAATACGCTGGATTAAAGCTCGACGGTCTTACACTGGAAGCTAGCCCGCTGGCGCGGGCTGAAGGGGATCAAGGATTTTTTTTATCAAGCTTTAATAAAAAGAATTTTACAATCTTAGCGCGCCCCCTCCCTTGCCTCTTCCCTTGCCCTCTCTTGGTTCTTAGTGCCAAAAGTAATACAGTCGAGCTTTAATTCAGCGTATTCTTTTTCGTACTAGGTGACACGCACACACCCCTCTCCCTTCTTCCCGCCCCCCCTTCTCTCCTTCTCTCCCCTCCCCCTTTGTTTCCCCCCCCCCCCCCGTCTGTTTCTTTGGTTCTCGGGCAAAAAAAATTTTTTTTTCCTGATTTCATATTTTTCATATTTTTCTGACCTTGCGCACGGTGGCCGAGCCATGGCACCGACAGGACGCCGTCGGGATTGTGAGGCCCTTGTCCACCTGCTACATGGACCACCGCCCGCCCATCCGCCGCAGGGCTGCGCTGGAGCACAGTGCGCAAGATCTGCGGAAATATCTGCTGGAATATGAAAAGTGGAAAAAAAAATTTTTTTTCGGATGCACGCGCAAACAAGGGGCGAGGGGAGGGGGGGGAGTGGTAAGCATGGGACGACGGGAACAGAGGGGGAGGGGGGCGGGGGGGAGCACTCCCCCCTCCCCCTTCTTCCCCCCCTTCCGCTTTCTCCTCTCCCTCCCTCCCTCCCCCCTCCCCTTCTTCCTCCCCCGTTTGTTTCTTTGGTTCTCTGGCAAAAAAATTTTTTTTTCCTGATTTCATATTTTTCATATTTTTCTGACCTTGCGCACGGTGGCCGAGCCATGGCACCGACATGACGCCGTCGGGATTGTGAGCCCTTGTCCACCTGCTACATGGACCACCGCCCGCCCATCCACCGCAGGGCTGCGCTGGAGCACAGTGCGCAAGATCTGCGGAAATATCTGCTGGAATATGAAAAGTGGAAACATTTTTTTTTCGGATGCGTTTGCACGCGCAAACAAGGGGCGAGGGGAGGGGGGGGGGGTGGTAAGCAGGGGACGACGGGAACAGAGGGGGAGGGGGGCGGGGGAGAGCACTCCCCCCTCCCCCTTCTTCCCCCCCTTCCTCTTTCTCCTCTCCCTCCCTCCCCCCTCCCCTTCTTCCTCCCCCGTTTGTTTCTTTGGTTCTCGGGCAAAAAATTTTTTTTTCCTGATTTCATATTTTTCATATTTTTCTGACCTTGCGCATGGTGGCCGAGCCATGGCACCGACAGGACGCCGTCGGGATTGTGAAGCCCTTGTCCACCTGCTACATGGACCACCGCCCGCCCATCCGCCGCAGGGCTGCGCTGGAAGCACGGTGCGAGCACGGTGCGCAAGATCTGCGGAAATATCTGCTGGAATATGAAAAGTGGAAAAAACTTTCGGAACGTGTTGAGGCTAAATCTAGATAAAAGGAAACGGAAGCTAGTCCAAGCGAGTGCGTCGAATTAAAAAAATCGATCCTCAGGCCTCAAATTGCGTATTTCTCGAGAGGTTCACACAAAGCCTCTTTCAGCCTATTTCTATCACGTTCCGCTTCCTGCTCGGTTTTAAAACCTTTGTACTGATAAGTCGTCCCCAACCCGCTGCCATACCGCGTCGTCCCCAACCCGCTGCCATACCGCGTCCAGTTAAATTCTAGAAAGACCTTCACGAGCCACGTAATCTCTTTGGCCCCATACTCGTTTGTTTCGTACCTCCGTATGTTGAATCTTGCTTGTACACGTACTTTGTAATTATTGCCTCCCCTTCCGAAGAAAAGACGAGCGCGCTGGTGGAAGGCAGGGCAGCAGCAATTCCCGCGGTCACCAGAGGGCTGAGCCCCACAGACCGCCGCGCGACACACCCCGCAGGCGGAACAGCCCGATGTGCAGCAGAAACGAAAGCAGCAACCTGACCACGTCCGCCGGCGGCGGCGCGTGTGGTGCAGGCGTTGTTTTCTGGCGCGTTCTCGCCCGCGCCGGCTTCTTCATATTTTTCATATTTTTCTGACTTTGTGCACGGTGGCCGAGCCATGGCTCCGACATGACGCCGTCGGGGCGCGTGAAGGCCCTTGTCCACCTCAAGGAGCAGGGGGAGGGGAGGGGCGCAGAAGCTACAAAAAAATACGTGAAACGCCTCAACTAAGCCCCCTCTTCCCTCTGCCCCAGTGCCAAGATTAAAACTTTGTCAAGGATTCTTTTTATTTATTTTTTTTTGTACCGGCGAAGCGCGCCCCCTGCCGGCACGTACAAGGGGGGCTTCAGGCGCAGCAGCTTCAGGTACTCGAGGGCCGGCACAGTTACTATTACAGCGGGGCGCAAAAAGTAAAGACCCCGCGCCGAGAAAAGAATTAAAACAAGTTTTATTAAATTATTGAACAGGCCATCTTTCTTCTGTCCACTCAATCACGGGTTGTAAACTTTTCTCTAACGACGGTCTGGCGCTAAGTATACGTCCAAGGGTCGCTAGAAAGAAATACGCCATATTCTTTCCAGAATCACGCCGCCAATCATCGCCGTCGTACCAGCGATGTTTAGGAATCCATTCGAATTCCAAGTAACTCTTAGCGCGTGCCCCCAAGTCGGGTGGCAGAAACACGGGCGAATCCCATTTCCGCAGCAGACAGAGCATTTCGTCTCCCTCCCCTGTCGCGAACTCCTCTCCTGTCGCGCTCTTGGTGCCCTCTCGTATCGTACAGTCTTCCAAAGCTGTTATCATGTGTACCACATGCTGTTTCTGCTTTGGAGTAATTCGCTGTATTTCCGTAGCTGCTCCCGCCTTTGCTTGGAGCAGCCTTACCCGAGTCGAGTAGTGCTGTAATTGCTGCTGCAGCAAGCTTAAATCTGCTAGTTGTTTCTCGACCCTGGCTTTTGCCGAAAAACCCCCCTATCATTCTTTCTTGTACACAGGTTTGCTAGTCGAGCCTCCTGCGTTTAGTGCTAGGCTCGGCTGCCACACGGCTGTTGTCCGCAGCCGGCTGCTGCGCGCAGCCGCCTGGCAGCTCCGATGATGCTTCCTGGCGAAGTGTTTCTCGCACGCGCGTCAGGGCCAGGCCCAACAAGTTGAGCCCCTTCCATTCCTTCGTGTTGGTGGCACGCGGGTCAGAAGACGACAGGCCTATACCCCAGATCCGGTCGTAGGGGGACGCCTCTGCCAACACCTTGTTGTCCGTGCCCTCGAGGGCGTCGCGCAGCTCGGGGTTCTGGCGGAATTTGTGCAGGTTTCCTTGGTACATGATCTTCTCCCGGTGCTCTTCCCAGTAGACAGGCTCAAAGCCTCTCACTCTCCGTCCAAGCCTCCTTTGTTTCTTGGGATCCCGGGTGGCCAGAATCGCTCGACGAAACTTGGCATCTCCGAACAAGCGAGCCTTCTCAGCCATCAGCCACTGCTCGGCACAACTATACTCCTGTCCGTCTACCGTAAAGGGAGACCTGTGCAACTGCGAACCCCAGTCGGACTTGCCCCAAAAGAAGACGAACCCTGCTGCTGCGTTGGGGCCGGGGGACTTCTTCTTCTTCATGATTTTGATTGGCGAAGGAGCTTTGTAATTTGCACGCCTTCTTGCCCCCCCCCCCCCCCCATAAATCAAAGTACGCGTTCCGTGCCCCCCCCCCGGGGGGGGGGCCGTGGAGCGTGCCGGCTTTCGAGCCGCTCCCCCTAAGGTAAACAACTTCATTTCTCTGCTCCCAGTGTTCTCCCCACTTCCCTACTGCCTGGCATGTCGGGCCAGCACCACAAAAGAGAGAGACCCCGCAAGCGCCGCTGCGACGCGCCCGCCAACCGGCTGTTATCCTTGCCCGAGGGTGTCTGGTGGCTCGTGAGGGACTTCGTGCCTGCCAGCCTAGTGTGGCTGGCCCTGTGCGACCGGCAGCTGCGAGCCCTGGTCCCGCGGTGGTGGCGGGGTTATGTACCACCGACCGAGCTCGTCCTGCACCGGGCAGACCACTGCAACATAGTCCTTGGCCTGCGCGCAGCGGGTGTGACGAGCCTCGGCAGCGTAACAGTGGTGGCCCGGGGCCGTGGCTATAGAGTGCAGCGCAGTTCTCTCGCCAGACCCATCGACCTGCTGCGGGGTCTGCGAGTACAGAAGCTGTCAGTGCGCAGCAACTCGCGCCTGAAATGCCAACTTCCGAGTATGCTGTCCAGCCCCGCCTCGGTCGAGGAGCTAGAGTTGAAGCGGATCCCGCGCTTGACCTACCGAGATCTGGCAAGTCTGGCGGAGCCGGCTGCGCTCCGAAAACTGACCGTGGCCTGGTGTGACAGCTGGACAGACGCCGATCTGGCCCACCTCGGGGCCTTGGTGTCACTAGAGCACCTCCACTTGCGGGGTTGTTTTGAAGTGCAAGGCCCCGGGCTAGTACACCTGCGCCATCTCGGCTCCCTCCGGCGGCTAGAAATAACCTTTGCGCACATCATCAACCAAGAGGGGATAGAATGCGTGCGCCAGCTACGCCAGCTCGAAGCGCTGCAGCTGTACGAGCTGTCGCTAGCCCTGGAGTGGACGGACGACGACGTCATCAATCTGGCTCCGCTCAGGGAACTTACCAAACTTAAACGCCTGGACCTGCACGCCTGTCGCTCTGTGACGGATGCCTTTGTGGCGGGGCTGTCAGATCTCCCGGCCCTCCGCGAACTAGACCTATCGGATTGCGATGGCATCCAGGGCCCGGGTCTGCGGGGCTTGCTGCAGCTACGCCAGCTGCAGAGCCTCAAGATCAAGGTCTCTGCAGCCGACGGAACGCTGCTGCACACGCTGGCCCGCCTGCCGCTGATAGAGCTGCAACTCGAGCCCTGCCCGGGCCTAACTAGCACGGACCTGGGCATACTAGGTTTGTGCCAGTCGCTGAGAAAGCTGGAGCTACTGGACTGCGCTGGCATCACCAGCCTGCACGAACTACCGCGCCTGCCGGCTCTACGCGAACTGACGTTGCGGGGTTGCGAGCACTTTGCTAGCCTAGGACCGCTGGAGTACTGTGCGCGGTTGGAGGTACTGCAACTCGGGCGATGGGGACGCCCCTTGGACCTGCACGAATTACCACCCGTGCGCTCTCTACAAGAGCTGTCCCTGTATAGCTGCGAGCGCCTGGAGGGTTTCGGCGCGCTGCTGCATTTCCCTGCGCTGCGCAAAGTGACGATCGACTGCGGTACAAGCCTGACCTTGGAAGACCTGGCCCCGTTGCTAGTTCAGCCTTCGCTGCGCACGTTGCATTTGCGGGGTTGCGGGCAGATCTTGCCCCAGCCCCTGGCGCAAGCCGCCGCCTCGGCGCGCAGCAAGTTGCAGCTGCGGTACGATGGGCAGATTATCTACCCGACCAACGGAAAAGACATCTTTGGCGGGTGAGGTAAAGAGATGATGCAACCAACGTATTTTTAATAAAAAATCTACTCGTGTGCAAACATGCTTCTCCCCCGGCCCGAGCCTTTAGATAGGAACCCCCCTGGAATGAGATTGCAAAACAAGTACCAGCCACGTGCGCGCCTGCTCGTACACTTGGGCGCTTGCCTCCCTCGCCCCCACAGCTACAAGTGCGCGCCTGAAATTTCGCACGCAATGCTCTTTTTTTCACTTAAAAGCTGCAGGTCCCGAAGGTTCTGCTCGTCGAGCGGGACCTCCCTCAAGCTCAGGCGCGCCAGCCCCTGGCAGCCCGCTAGGGCAAACAAGTTTGAAACACTGTCTACGCGCTCCAACTCCAACACGCGCAGGCGGGGCGAGGGGCCCATTCCCCCCAGGTCCAGCTCAGACGCGCAGTCGGTGATCTTTAGCGCCTGTAGTTGGGGCGCGGCGCCGAACCGCAGCGGGGACAAGCAGAGGCAGTCAGACAGAAAGACACTCTCGGCCGTGGCCACCACGTGATCTATTTCCGCCAAGAATAACGCCTTGGTCAAGGTCAGCACACGCAGCTTAGGAAAGCAGCGGAAAAAGCTCGAAGAGCGCAGCGCCGCGTTACAGAGCGTCAAGCTCTCGACGCGCAGCCTGACGCTGATGTCTGCAGACAACTTGTCGTCGAGCATGCCAAAGGTGTCGTGCCAGGCTAGAAACCGCAGCTCCTGCAAGCGCGCCAGGCATTCTAGCATGTCCGCCACGTCCCGAGCCTCGATCGCACAGTACTGGAGGCTCAGACTTTGCAGACGCACCAAGCGCGCCAGCACGGGCAGCACTGTCCGGCACACGGAGTGTGTCGAAGGAAACCGCAGGCTCCTGAGCTCGGAGAGCTGCGTCAGCCCCTCGGGACAAATTTCGCTACTAAAGTCTGGCAGCGTCAACGTGCGCAACCGCGGCAGCAGCCGCAGCAGAGCGTCGAGCTCGCCGCGTTCGTGGTACGAGCCTGCCAGGTCAAGCCCTGCTAGCGCCGGTAGCTGCGCGAGCCAGCCCAGGAAGGGCAGCCAGCCACAGTTGAAGAAGCGAACTCGGCGCAGCCGGGCCAGCGCGGCTAGCGGCGACAAAACTGCAGTGGAAAATCCCCGGCAGTACTCGAACGACAGCTGCTCCAGGCCCGTGAGTCCGGCCAGGGCCCTGATGTCGTCGTCGCGCGCCGACCTGCCCCACGACACCACGCGCAGCGACCGGGCGCCGTGCAGGCAGTCGGCGCACTGCGCGAGGTTCCCCGAACGCTCGAACGCCGTGGTGTCCAAGACCGCGTCGGCAATCACTGTGCCGCGCTCCTGCAGCGCAAACAACGCTCGCGCTGGTGGAAGGCAGGGCAGCAGCAGTTCCCGCGGCCACCAGAGGGCCGAGCCCCACAGACCGCCGCGCGACACACCCCGCAGGCGGAACAGCTCGATGTGCGGCAGAAACGAAAGCAGCAGCCTGACCACGTCCGCCGGCGGCGGCGCGTGTGGCGCAGGCGTTGTTTTCTGGCGCTTTCTCGCCCGCGCCTGCTTCTTCATGTGCCGTTTGGCTAGCAAAAGAAACAAAAATAATAATAATAAAAAGGTGAGGGAGGGGTAAAAAGAATGGGGGAGGGGAGGGGGGGGGGGGGGAGGCCGCCCCGCACGCGGGGGGGCGATCGTCCGAAACTTGTCCAAGTTAAAGAAGTTTTTTTTAATATTTTTTGCCGCAGATTTTTCTGCTAGCAGTCGATTGTAAAATGCACTGGAGGTAAAGATACTAGATTCCGACGCATTTCAGTTAGTTGCTGCTGCAGGGTTATTATGCTATCAGTCACAAGATCTAATTGGTTTTGTTCATTTGCATCTCCATCTAAAGTCCACAGATAGCGATACATCAGTCCGTTATATTTGTCAGTTAGCACACTTAACGTATTGCAAGCAATAACGTATTCTCGTTTGAGCGCGCGTTGGGCACGAGAGGACATTTCCGTCGATTCGATTCGTCTGGTCGTCATCTGTGCACCAAGACAAGGCATTTTCTTGCTTCTTCTCCTGTCAGGAGGTTCCGACGGGACCTTTCTCTTTGCTGTGCCTTGCTCTTCACCAAATTGCTGATTAGTGCCAGCTGCGCGCAGGCGCATCCAGTTGGGGTTGTGGTGCGGGGAGGGGGGGCGCCCCCCCCCCCTCTACAACAGTGAGAAGTAGATGGGGGGGGGTGCCCCCCCCCCCTCCAGCCGCCACAAAAGTAAAAGTACGCCCCATTTTTAATCTTGCGGCACGAACGGGTCTGCCTGCCAGCCCCCAAGAGGGTCCTGCCACTCGGGCCGGCGGTCTCCGGCCGGAGTATAGTATTTCAAAAAACCACGCCGGGATTCGTGTAGGTGAAGCAAGACGTCGCCCCCCGGCTCTACTCGGCTCGCTTGCACGTGGAGCCGCTCCACTACTACACCATGAGTACAATTCGCGCTAGCGGACAAGACCGTGCCCTTAGACAAACCAATCTCACTACTGTTGGAGCATTGCAGGCAGGGGCAACGCTCCGCTGCACGGCAGGCGTACTCAATTTCAAACGCGATGTTGCAAATTTACCCAAGTTTCGACCGTGACAAGTAATTCTGGGATACAACGTAGAAGTAACGACAAAATCCCCCGGGGGTTTTCCTAACACTGTACAACCCACTGCGCCGGTGTACACATGGACACAAACCCGTACAATTGCAGCCCTGCCCCAACTCGGGGGAAAAGGCTACTTCATAGCCGAGGTAAGTCAGATTGCGCACGTGAATACCACGCAACAAGTTTACGGCGCTTTCGGTCTGGTAAACTCTGGCTGCTTAAAGCCCATCCAAAAAGACGGTCGCTTGCACAGCGCCAGGGCTTCTTTACAAGTCGAAGCTAGGCTAACCAGCTGGTCGGCCCCCAGCAAGACACCTGACCAGGGACCAAAGGCTGTCGGGCAGGGTAAATAGCGCACGGACGCGCGGCGAAAGTCGTTGGCGTTTGGCCCCGCGGCGACGAGAACGCATTGAGGTTGGACAAGGTAAATTGTCACCCCTGACGCAGGCCTGCGACCCTTTCTTTTCTGTAGTGTATTTCTGCAGGGTCGACTCGCCTTTGCTTGAAGCCTTCTTACCCAAGTCGAGTACTCATCTACCTGCTGCTGCAGCAAGTCTAAATCTTGTAGTTGTTTCTCGACTCTGGCTCTTGCTAGCTTTGTGGAATCTCTCGGTTCGGTCCGGTGCAGTTGCTCTTTTTCTTCCTTAAGAATATAGTATAAATACCAAACCGGCGGGAGGAAGAGGAGGGAGAGGGGGGGGGGGGCGAGGAGGCCGCGCCCCCCAGTAAAAAGTCACTCCCCTTTTTGCCCCTTCTCTCTCTCCTAATTTTCAGTGGCATTGTAAGAGCTAAAAACTCAGGCAAGAGAAAAAGGGCCAACATTTTCGTCTCCTGAAACAAATGCGCCAGCGCTCGACATACTCAGAGCTGCGGAAAGCCCTGCAGGACAAGGACATCAAACTGGCGCTGGGGGAAGCGGAGCACGCGCACCTGGAGCTCGAGCTGAGCGAGGGGCCTGGGCCCCTGCTGGTAGTTATCACTGGCGAATCGGGCGTCGGCAAGAGCAAGCTACTGTCGCAGTTGTTAGACGAGGACCTGCCCCTGTCTGGTGCGCAGGGTACGTCTTGCACGCAGTGCCCCCTGCATTTCGAATTCGCAGACACCGTTTACTTCGAGGTTGAGCTTTGCTTCTACGCGCGGGATATCTGGCAGGCAAGAATACGGCCGTTGCTGCTGGACTTGGGCTTCGGCCGCCAAGAATCCAAGGCGCGCTCGGAGGCGTTGCAGACCTTGTGCGAGATCTACACGGGGCTGGAGGCGCGACTAACAAAGCGTGGCCTAACGCTGCAGGAGCTCGAAGCGTGGTACCCAGAGTTACACGCCGCGTTGGGCACACACGTGCGGTTTAGGGGCCGGGATGCGCGGGCGGCGCTAGAGGCTGCGTTCGCGTACGCCCATGCCGCACGCGAGCCAGGGCAGCCGGCGTACAAGCGACGACGCACAACAACCTGCGTGCCGCGCTGGGGCTGTGTGCAGAAGGTAGTGGTCAGGGGGCGTTTTCAACTGCTGCGCCAGCGACCGTCGAGTAACTGTGGCGGGCTGGTACTGTGCGACCTGCCAGGCTCGGCGGCGACAGCAACCAGTTGCGCGACAATGTGTGGGAACAATACCTGCCACAGGCGGACTGTGTGTTGCTGGTGGCCGACATCACACGCGCCCTAACAAACCGACAGAACACGGGCAAGTTCGCTCGGGCAGTGCAGATGTGCGTACAGCACGGCCGCCTGAACAGGCTAGCATTCGTGCTGACCAAGAGCGACACCGGGCTGGAGCCTGAAGAGCTGGAAGGGAGCACGAAGCTGTTGGGCTTTTGTGTGGGGAAGCCCGACAAGCCTGAGCCGTGCACTGGGGGGTTGGCGTGCTGCATTAAGGGGCACAGAACACTGCTGAACGCGTGCCGCTGGTGGGTCAAGAAACGCGGGAAACTACAGAACGGCAGGCCCGTGCGCGAGGCACTGCGCAGCAACGGCGCCCAAGCGCAGGTGTGGGCGGCCCTCGCGCGCAACGCCTTTGTGCGCCAAAGCCTGGAAGAAAGTGTTGCGGGCCAGGTCAAGGAGCTGCTGGGCCAGACGCCGGCCGGCCTGCAGATCTCAGTGCACGCGACCAGCCCCCGGGACTACGCACGGCTCAAGGAAGGTACCGGTGCCTCCGTGTGGCAAAAGAAACGTCACACAGGGGTGCCGGCGCTGCGCAAATACCTGCGGCGAGGCGTGCTGCGGCCGGTGATGGCGAAACACGAGAAGCAGCTGCTGCAACTGCTACAGTTACGCTTGGGAGCAGCGGTGGATGAAGCGGGGCACGACTGTGCAGAATTCAACGGCCGCGTCAGCGCGTGCCTCGAGCGGCAGGCCGAAGATTGGCGACGGGCTTTTTTTAATGAGGTGAGGTGTTCGAGCTAGTGGAAAAAGAAGCTTGCAGTCTGGTTGTGTGTTTTATGAATGGCGAGTTCTCCCGGCGGCTAGCGCTTTTGCAGACAGAGCTGCAGAAGTTGCTGTGCGAGCTACGGGAGCAAGACCTCAAGTGCAACGCACTGATAGTTGCTCGAGAGGAGGAGGAGCACCAGGGCGCGGCCGACAAGCTACTAGAGGATTGGACTGGATCTGGGTTCAGGCGATGCCTAGAGGAACCCATCCAGAAAGAAGTGCAGAGGTTGTGTGCCCGCGTGGCCGGGGTATCTGGGCCCGGCTCGTACCAGACCCGTCTGGAGTTGCTGCGGGCCGAATTGCAACCGCGAGTTCTGCAGGCGCTACAAGCCAGCGTGCGCGGACTCGTCGGCTGGTGGGACAGCTACTCCCAAAAGCTAGTGGCTGGTTACGCGCGGCAACTCGCGTACCTAGGCCACATCTTGTTTTCCCCGCACTCCGCCGCGCAGGTGTTGTCGTTGCCAGAAGCGGAGCGGAACGCGCACGTAGACGCAATTGCAGGTTGGCACAATCGGTTGGACAAAGCACTGGACACGGATTAGATCGGTGGCGGCTACCCCTCAGGAAAGAAGGGCTGGGGGGAGAGCGCCCCACTTCCTACCCCCTCCCCCCCCCTTTCATCGCTTGGATAGCAGTTCTTTTTATAAAAGAGTTGGGGGACGGTCAAGATGGCCAGCGCAGACCAAGGTAGCACTACGCTAAGTCTGCGGCGTAAATTAGAGGAGCTGGCGCGTCGACACAAGAACGTACAGATTCTGACAACCGAGCCAGTTTACCTCGGAGACTTTGCAGACCTAGTCAATCTAAGGAAACCTCTCTCTTTGCTTGAAGCGCGCGAATGGGCACGCACCCATCGTGAACATCCTCTGCTAGCACTTTACTTCCAGCCAGGAGGCGTCCGGGCACATGTTGATTATATAGTGCCGACGCGGTGGGGAGGCCTTGACCATGCGCGTAACTATATGTTAATGCCGGATGTCGTGAACGCAAGCTTCCGAGAATTTCTAGATAGCGAGAAGCTGGTCTACATAGGAAGCATAGCGGCGCGCAAGGCAGTAGCCTTTTGCAGGTATGGCAGAGAACACAAGACCAAGTGTAGTCTGTTTCGCGACATGCCCGAGCTGCCCGTGGCTGGCTTACACGTCACTTCTGGCAGCGCACGCTGGCAGCCACTGCAGCCGAGCGCCGCCAAGTGGACGCGGCGGCGCCTGCGGCTCACACACTGGGTCAGGAGCGGCAAAATTCACATTTCTTGAATCTCACCCTCGTTCTTCCCCAAGTGTAAGACTTTGTTTGCTGTCCGACCTGAACTTTAATAAAAAATTTTACACTTTCTTATTTCTGTCCTGTGCTTCTTGAGCAGAATGAAAAGGAGCAGCCGGACCACGTCCGTCGGCAACTGCTGCTGCTGGCGGCTTTCGACTTGTCTTTCTTATTTTCGTGTGTTCGGACCATTGTTGCACTTTGTAGACGATGGTACGAACACGCGTAAGTAGCCAAAACGACAGAGCACACAGACAACAAACCTCGGATGTTGTGGTCGGCTGTGCGCAACCACGCTCCTATAGTCCTAGTGATATTCATGGGAATATGCGGGAGTAAAGGAGGATCTTGGCAGTGTAATGGTCACTGCCGGCCGAGTTATTATGGTAAATGACCATGGCACATATATCAAACCAAACGCTACCAAGCTTGATTCTTCCGGGAATCGACACTGGTGTCATGTTCTTGATTTGTAACAATGCCCTCCCCTCTTCTGCTCCTTGGCGGGTGGGGGGGGGGTGCCCCGCCCCCTCGGCGCTCCGATGTGGGGGGAGGGGGGGCCGACGCCCCGCGTCTAGGCGGTCAAAAAGACCTTCTGCCTGCTTCTGCTGCCCCGGCCATGTCGCGGCCGCGCAAAAGGCTCTGCACTAACTTCGGAGGCGACAGTGACACACCGGCCAGCTCTGCCTGCCGTGCACAGCCGGTGGTCGAACCCTTTGTGCCCTCGGCCAGACTGCTGTTAGCCGATGCCAAAGACAACGCGGACGCAGAAGCGTGGGTCCAAAGCAAACTGACGGAGTGGAGCCAGTACCGCAGCCCGTCATTGAAGCACCCACAGCCAGCATGGGCCCAGGTAGCGAGAGCCAACGCGAAGGCGGGCAAGGAGTTGCTACGCCTGCTGCGATCTTCCGGGGCCGCCGCCACAACAGCAGAGTGGGTCCACGGCCAATTGCAGCGGCCGACCCTCGAGGTCCGCCACGCCCTGGCGGTGTTGCGTGCCGTGGCCAACATCCCAAAAGCGAAAGCTCGGCGCGGCTGCTGCACGTGGGTAACCCGCCGGCTGGACACCGACCTTGTTCTGCAGTACGACGAAGACGAACAGAAGTGGGAAAGCAACCTTAAGGAGTGCCTGGACGCGGTCCAAGAGGAGTTTTATGCCTGGGAACACTACGATGCTACGAGGCCCGTGCTGGCCCCGCTAATGATGTGCTTTGGCTGCAACCCCGGCTCGGGAGTAAATTGGGAAGTACCTGCGTTGCTGATTGTGCTGCGCGCACAAAAGGAGCACGAGCCGTCCACCGTGTGGTGCGTTCCGCTCGCCGTGCCGGGCGGGAAGTCGGTGAGGCGCGACCTACGGCACCTCGTGGGCTACGGAGAAGACAATTTTGTCTGGGGTCCAGACATCCACGTCGCAGAGTGGACGGAAGACAAGCACGACGAAGTAGTGGCCTTGATGAACTTGTTGAAGCGCGTGCTGCAAAATCTCAGCATCGAGGTCAGTTCCGCCGAGAGCACGCAGTCTCCTCTGCAAGTGTGGTCACTCTTGTGGCCGGCGGCCCGGGACGCCTGCGTAGTGGCTGCCGCCAAGTGTAAAACGGCCGAACTTAAAGTGTAGGATCGTGCCCTCCCCTTCTTTTCCCCCTCCCCTTCTCTTCCTTTATCCGAAAACGGGGACCGGGAGAGGGAAGAAGCATGGGAGTGGAGCGCCAGGAAAGTGCAAAAAAAAAAAAAAAAATCATTTTTTAATTAAAATCTGACAAAGCCTTACACTTGACACTGAGAACTAGGAGGGGGGGGGGAGAGAGAAAGTACGAGCTGTCCTTGCCCCTACATGGTGGGGGCTAGCTTGAGAGGTTCGGTGACTGAGTTTGTCTTCAAGATCGTGGCACCATTGGCTTTGACCTCAGCTATATCTAAGACTAGTTTGCTTTCGTTTTGCTGGTCTTGGCCCAACACAAAAGTCACGCAGCCTCCTGACGACTGTTCGAGCTTGGTCTGGAGTAGGTCCCAGAGTTGTTGAAGCCCTGTCACATGGGTGTCGTCGACTTGCGTCACCAACTCGTACCTGAACGCCTCATAGCCCTCCGTCAATTCGTGCGAGAAGATATAGAGTAGTGTGACTGGCGGCAGGTCCGTCGCGCGCTTTTTGGGGTCTTGCAGAGCTTTGCTCAGTTTAGAGGACGCGGCACTTGACCAGTTGCTGCTGTTGACTAGTGCAGCAGTCACTTCACTAAAGACGAGCCCGCCAAAGCAGAAGTATTGGATCTGGCGTCGGTAGTACGTAGGGCTGCACCTGTAGAATTCCCGTTCGCTAGTCAGTGTGACCCGTAGCAACAGCCACCGGAGCTGCCTTTTGACTTTAACTTCTACCGTCTCCTTCACGTGCAGTGACAGTAGTGCGTTGGTCCACCAGTAACTATAGTCACCCTCGCGGGCCCTCCGCTGTTACCTGGATTGATGGCCGCATCGGTCTGTATAGTAGGCACCTGCGCTAGGCCGTGCGTATTACGGAACGTTTCACACCGGGAAACCACTCCATCGGTCATGGACAAACGTTCGCCACCTGTCGGATAGCCCAGTATACGCATCTTACGCCCGGCAGCCGGCAACCCTTGCTCGCTATCAAGCTCCAGGCCCTGGTCGCGGAACATTCGCGATCCGGCCTCTTGTCCCTTCTTGTCTAGCAATGGCCTGGGTTACACCGTGGGCATTGCAAATCAGCAAAGGTGTATTCTGTCCCTGCTCTTGCCCTCGTGGAACACCACTAAGGCATCGATTGGCGCGGGCAAGGGCAAACGGTCGGCACATTCCCGGGCGGCCTCCACCAGACGACGTGAAGTGCCAGTCTTCCACTCTTGCAAACCATCGCAGGCGCAGACCCCGCAGCCTGTTGGCATGGCTCTGCGGGGTGTTCCAAACCCCGCAGAGGCAGGCTGGCCGACTTCAGCAAGTTTCATTTTTTGTTGTTGTTCATATTACAAGATCTAGTGCGTAGCGTCAGTTGATTGCTTACAACACGGCTTGCTGACCCTGATAGTCCGAAACTTGTCCAAGTTAAAAAAGTTTTTCTTTAATATTTGTTGCTAGCAGTCGATTGTAAAATGCACT
The DNA here is from genome assembly GCA_019918135.1 of Paulinella micropora. Classification (NCBI taxonomy): domain Eukaryota; phylum Cercozoa; class Imbricatea; order Euglyphida; family Paulinellidae; genus Paulinella; species Paulinella micropora. The sequence goes on along the minus strand of WBZZ01002191.1, from coordinate 97,911 downwards.
GGAGGTAAAGATACTAGATTCCGACGCATTTCAGTTAGTTGCTGCTGCAGGGTTATTATGCTATCAGTCAGAAGATCTAATTAGTTTTGTGCATTCGGCTAAACGCTTGAACAGAGCATTCAACTCGGCACGGTACACGTCATCCGAGATCAGGACCGAATCGAGACCACGCGTAAGAATTTCCAGGGACTCAAAGCTGAGCGGGGCCGGTACGTTGAAAATCTCAGCTTTAGCTAGCTCCTGCCTTGCCTCACTAAACTCGGTGATCAGGCGTTTCACACATACCTGCCGCAAACGATAAAGAATTCTCTTTTGCCACGCCACGCAGCCTTTTATCCAGCGTATGTATCTCTTGATCGCAACCTCCGATTCTGCTTCTATGCTATCAGGCAGAAACTTTGTCGACCAGGGCGCAAAAGATTCCAATGGAGGGCCACAGGACACCGAGGGGAGCATGTAGATCCAGAAATAAGCAAATTCCTCGTCTGCGAATACTTCATACAGTTTTTCTATCTCCTCGTCAAACAATTGGGTAAACTGCTGGAACTGCGTTAACGTAGTCTTGTAATCGAGCCGAAGCCGGGCCAGGGCTTTGTCGGGCAGCGGGGTCGATGCGTCTTCGTTAGCAAACAGCTTGGCGCGTTTAGCTGCACGGGCTGCCCGGGGGGTCATACACCCTCCTCGCGCCTTCTCCCCCGTAAGCATATTTTCGTGTTCTACTTCAAATAAAAGCCAAAGTGAAACAGGCGCAATTTAGGGGCGAGGGGGGGGGGGGGTGCCGAGAGCGACCATCCCAGCAGGAGGCCCCATCCCCAAAACTCGCGGCTTTAAAACTCACTTCTTGTTCTCTCCCTGCCCTATTTTGGCTGGCACACCAATTCTACCTGTCGGCTCGATTACACAATCACTAGCTTACACCACCGGAAGAGCCACGCGGCACAGCCAATCGTTTTCGGTCAAGCTTTTGTACAGTCCTTCCACAGGTAATCGCGATGGGAAGTTTGATGCGCCCAGCCGCTGATATCTCGGCGACCGTTAAGGCCGGGCTGAAGGCAGTACCCCTCAGCCTCCATTTTGGCAAAAATACGGGGGTCCTCCGAGGAAACCTCTATCAAGATCCACGTGGGCCGGTGCCTGGTAAAGTTGACTCCGCCAAGAGCTTCCAATTCGTAGCCTTCAACGTCTAAGCTCCAGAAATCTATTTCATAGATTTCGTGTCTGTCCAGTACTACTGAAAGGGGGTAAGCAGGTATCTTGCCAGAGCCGCTTACCTTGGCCATTGGCGAGCCATCGTTGCTTAGCGCGATCTCGCGCGGACCCCCAAATTTGGTCAGAGCGGCGTGCAAACAGAGAGAAGATGGTTCGCGGTGACTTTTGCAAGCAGAGGACTTGGCTTTGGAAGGCTCAATCAGTAGTCCTCTCCAACCAAACTTTTTCTCAGCGGCCAGCGTGTTACTGAAAAACAAACCGTCCTGGCCTCCTGCCTCAACGAAGAAGCCCCCTGGTTTCGCAAAGACTTGTCTTGCCCTTAACGTTAGATCTAGCGGAACTCCTCCATCAGCGGTTTTGCAGCAGGACATAGAGATATGGCTGGAGTTCCAAACTTCGGATGACCACACCTCATTCGGTTCTAGCCACCAATCGACTGCCAAACCCATGCTAAGTGTCAGGAACCAGAACATCCTGGGAACTTGCTAACTAACAAGTCTTGACTAATTACAAACTGTCTTTATCTGCAGGGGACACCTATACAAATGTAAAGGGAGAGAAGAACAGAGGGGGGGGGGGAGCGCCCCCCCCCCTTTTTTTCTCTTCCTCCCCCCTGAGCCCCCGGAGCCCGGGGGGCTCAAAGAACAGGGGAAGGACAAGGGGGGGGGGGAAGAGCGCCTGCCGAAATTAGCCTCCTCTGACACCGACGTTCGCCAGCAGGTTGTCCAGGCGTATGGTTACTAGCCTCCACCAGCGGTTTTCGTCGAAGGCACCCTGCACAGCGGTTGCGAGGCCGTTCAGGAGCCGCGACGCCAACAGATTCAGTAGCCTTCTGGGCATTGGGTCCTCGAGCACGAAGCTGTTGGCAGCCGGGGCGTGCCGACAAAGCTGTTCCACGGTACGTGTGACGTCCTTGACCCCTTCCGTACAGTCCTGCCCCTTCTGGTATAAACGAGATAAGCGAGTAATCTGGCCGCTTAGGTAGTCCGCTAAGAGCAGGCGCAGTTGTGCGCCCTCATTCCACGGCCGTTGCCACGGGAGCAAGTAACTGCCGTGGCATGCGGCGGCGGCGGGCCTCACCCCCGCGCACGCCAAGAACACTGCCGCCTCTTCGCTACCGTCGAACTGGGTCCGCACGCAGCTGTACAAAGGCCCCGAGCCGTCGCGGCTGGGCCAAGCACGCAAGAGCGTGTAGCTGCCCCTGACGTAGGCCGACATTTGCGCCTGGGCGCTGCACCTGAGGTTTTGTTTGCAGAGGAAAAACACATGAGCGTGGACAATTACTGGTAGGCGGCACAGCGCGCGCAGCAGCCTGTTCTGCAGTTCTATCAAAGGCCAGGGGTCGCGCTGGCTCCGCCTGATAAAGTGATGAATGTAGCTACACAAGTTGAAAGACAAGAAACGAAAAACGGGCGGTGGCCGCGGCGGGTTAGCCAACACCTTTTCCCAGCGCCTAGCCCAACGTTGCAGGCGCGACCTGTCGTCCAGCACTGAGCGTGCTTCTGTCAGCAGCACCGTTCTGGTCGGCATGGCTAGGGCAATTGCTAGTTCGCGTTTATGGCCTGGCTGTGCCAAGAACGCACGGGCCAGCGCGGGCGCGGCACTGGAGCCGCGGTCCACCACCGCCAGCACGGCGGGCCTCAGCACCCCTAGCGCCGACACGTCGTCAGGCAGGGCCGCGTGCCGCGAACCAATGTTCAGCAGTTCCAGCTCCAGCCAGGGGGGTCTAGTTCCGCCTGGCAGCAGCAGCGCTGCAAGTCGTTGCAGCGAGCCGCGCGACAGCCCCGGAAAGTGCTCTGCGCCGGGCTCGACCACTAGCTGGTCCTGGCAGGCTGACACCCGGAGCTTGTACGCCGTTAGCGCGGGAGTAAGCTCCGGTGCCCAATTCAACCCCGAGCCACACACCGGGGCCCAGCGCAGCAGCTGCGACAGACCTACTGAGCAGTCAAGCTCTACCTTTCTTAGGCGGGGCCACCGTGCCGAGCCCGGCCAAACCATAACGTCGTCTGGTTCTTGTAGTTGCGATCTGGGGTTCGACAGGCTTATGCGCTGGAGGTGCAGGGCCAGGTTCTGAAAGTCAGGGCCGAACATGCGCGCATTAGCGCACCCGTGCAACTCGAGCACTCGCAGCGCGCGGCAGCCCAGGCCGCCCACGCCCACCGCCCCCAGGTCTACGTTAGTCAACCTCAGCTCCCTGAGCCCGGGCGCCAGCACAATCAGCCCCGGCAGAACGGGCCTGCTCCAGGAGCCGGCTGGTGCCCCCGCGGGAGGCCGCAGGACCACTACCTCTAGGCGGTACAGTCCACCACCCGCTCTTGTCTGTGCAAATGCCCAGGCCGCGAGCAGCTTGGCCACTGCGCGCGGGTGGCCGCTCACAAACAGCCGTCGGACTCTAGTAAAGTACGACAGGACGCTCTGTAGTAGACGCACGTTGGCGTCCGGCAGGGTGCAGCTTATGTAGCGCAAGGTTAGAGAAGGGTCGGGTTGGGCCTGTGACACGACCTGTGCGGGCAACGGGTGGCGCACACCCTCGGTGTCCAAGGCCGCGTGCAGGCAAAGCAGCAGCGACGCGCGCTCCCCCGCCCTGTGATGCCAATCGCGGCATGTCTGGCTCAGCGCCAGCAAGTCTTTGCAGCCAAGGCTCAGCGCCAGGTGTTGATAGATTACACCGTCTCGATCGAAAGCCGCCATCTCTGCTGCTAGACAAAAGGCGGGAGAGGGGACAGATGCAAGCTAGCCCTCCCTCCCTTTGTTAGTGCGAAGAAGGAGCCCCAGTTGAGCCAGCTAAAAGACAGACATCACGCGGGTGTGGGTGCACCCTGCCCCCCTCCCCCTCTCTCCCTCTCTCTCTCTCTCTCTCTCTCTCTCTTTCTTCCCCCCGCCAACCCTCTCCCCAGCAAAAAGCAGTTAGCGTAACGACAATGGCAGAAATGTCCTTTGCTGGCCCCTCGCCTCTACTCCCAACCCCCCCCCCTGAGCCCGGGGGGCTCAAAGAGCAGGGACAGAACTGCAAAAAAACCATGCTGCCACCGAGCCCATGCCTGGGCGCCTCTCCCCTGTCAACTTTTCGGGCCCAACTTTGTAGGGGAGGGGCGCCCCCCCCCCCTCTGACGTCCCCCTTTCATGTCCCGCTCCCGCCACAGGGTTGTGCTGGAGCACGATGCGCAAGATGTACGGAAATAGGAAAAATATGAAAAGTGGAAAAAAAAAATATTTTTTTTAGAATGCGTTTGCACGCACAAACAATGGACGAGAGGAGGGGGTCGCAGGGGACGAGGAGAACAGAGGGGAAGAGGGAGGGGGGCGGGGGGATGCACTTCCCTCCTCCTTCTTTCCCCCCCTTTCTTTCCTCCCCATCTGTTTCTGTTGTTGTCGGGCAAAAAAAAATTTTTTTTCCTCTTTTCATATTCTTCATATTTTTCTGAACTTGCGCACGGTGGCCGAGCTATGGCACGGACGGAACGCGCCCATCTATCCGCCTCATGGTCGTGCTGGAGCACGGTGCGCAAGATCTGCAAAAATATGAAAAATATGAAAAGTGGAAAAAAAATATTTTTTTGGAATGCGTTTGCACGCACAAACAAGGGACGAGAGGAGGGGGGGGGGCCTCCCTCGCCCCCCTCTCCTTGAGCCCCCCGGGCTCAGGGGGCTCAAAAGGGAGGGTAGGGGGAGAGAGGAAAGGGGGGGGGGCGCCCCCCTCCTCGTATCCAAAAATCCTTTCTACAACCTCCCCCCTCCTCTCCCCTGAGCCCAGGGGGCTCAAGGAGCAGGGGAGGGGGGGGGGAGAGAGGAAGGGCGCAGAGGCTACGAAAAAAATAAATACATGAAACGCCTCCACTAAGCATCCTCCCCCCATCTCTTTCCTTCTCCCTGTCTCCGTCCCAAGCGTAAGACCATCGAGCTTTAATTCAGCGTATTCTTTTTCGCACTTTCTTGGCGCCCCTGCCTCCTCTCTCTCTCTCTCTCTCTCTATCCCCCTCCCTCTCCCGCTTCCTATCCTAGTTCTCAGTGCCAAGTGTAAGACTTTGTCAAGCTTTAATTCAGCGTATTTTCAGAAATCTTGGCGCGCGCCCCTCCCCCCCCCCTTTCCTGTCCCGCTCCTGCTGCAAGGTCGTGCTGGAGCACGATGCGCAAGATCTGCGGAAATAGGAAGAATATGAAAAGTGGAACATTTTTGGGAATGCGTTTGCACGCGCAAACAAGGGACGAGGGGAGGGGGGAGGGGGGGGGAGGGTAGCAAGGGACAAGGGGGAGAGGAGAGAACGAAAAAAAAGAGGAGCATTTCCCCTCCCCTTCCTTCCTCCCCTTTGTCTTCCCCCTCCCCTTCCTCTTCCTCCCTCCCCCCTTTCTTTCCCCCCGTCTGTTTCTTTTGTTGTCGGACCGAATTTTCTTTTCCCTCTTTTCATATTTTTCATATTTTTCTGACCTTGCGCACGGTGGCCGAGCCATGGCATGGGCAGGACGCCTCGGGGTAGTGAGGCCGTTGTCTTCTTGGCACATTGACCACCTTCCATCCATCCGCCGCAGGGTCGTGCTGGAGCACGGTGTTGTCAAGGATTTTTTTCATTAGTTTTTTTTGTACATTCTTAGTGCGCCCCCCCCCACCCCTCCCCCTTTCCACGCCCGCTCCTGATTCTCGGACGAGGGACTAAGACAATCCGTGCTTCCACCTCCCCTGCTTCTTCCCTCTCCCTCTCTTAGTTATCGGTGTAAGACTGTCGAGCTTTAATTTAGCGTATTCTTTTCTTCACTTTCTTGGCGCCCCCCCCCTCCCCGCTCCTAGTTTCCAGTGTCAAGTGTAAGACTTTGTCAAGCTTTAATAAAAGAAATTTTACAAATCTTGGCGCGCGCCCCTCCCCCCTTCCCTGTCCCGCTCCTGCCGCAGGGTCGTGCCCTCCCCCCTTTCTTTCCCCCCCCCCCCCCCCGTCTGTTTCCTTTGTTTTCGGGCAAAAAAAATTCCTCTTTTCATATTTTTCATATTTTTTTGACCTTGCGCACGGTGGCCGAGCTATGGCGCGGACAGGGGCGCCGTCGTCGGGGTCGTGAGGACTTTGTCCACCTGGTACATTGACTATAGTCCATCCATCCGCGTCAAGGCCGTGCTGGAGCACGGTGCGCAAGATGGAATATATTTGCAGGTGCTACCGCTCCAGAAAGCATGGCACAGGAAGCTTTACAATCATGCCTTGTTGTGCAGGCGCAGGTGGTCTCCCGCTCCCTGACAGGGGGGAAATGCATAGACATATCGTGCTTGCCCCTGCCTCCTTCCTCCCCCCTCTCCTCGTTCTCAGTGCCAAGTGTAAGACTTTGTCGAGTTTTAATAAAAAAAATTTCACACTTTCTTGGCGCCCTCTCTCTGCCCCCTTCTCTCTCCCACTCCCTGCTCTCAGACGAGGGGAGGTGGGGGGGGGGGAGAGAAAGACAATTCGTGCTTCTTCCATGGGACGGACAGGGCGCCGTCGGGGAGCCCTTGTCCACCTGGTACATTGACCACCGCCCATCCATCCGCCGCAGGGCTGCGCTGGAGCACTGTGCGCAAGATCTGCGGAAATATGAAAAATATGAAAAGTGGAAAAAAAAAATTTGGGATGCGTTTGCATGCACATACAAGGAGAAAAAAAAATGACAGGGAGCAAGGGGAACTTCAAGGAGGGGGAACGGGAGGGAGGGGGGGGAGCACTCCCCTTTCCTTCCCTCCCCCCTTCCCCTTCCCTCCTCCCATTCCCCCTTGCCCGTCTGTTTCTTCGGTTGTCGGGCAAAAAAATTTTTTTTTCCTGATTTCATATTTTTCATATTTTTCTGATCTTGCGCACGGTGGCCGAGCCATGGCTCCGACATGACGCCGTCGGGCTCGTGAGGCCCTTGTCCACCTGGTACATTAACCACCGCCCATCCATCCAAAGATCCTTTCTGCCTCCCTCCCCTCTTGCCCCCCTGAGCCCAGGGGGCTCAAGGAGCAGGGGGAGGGGATGGGCGCAGAAGCTACGCTACAAAAAAAAAACATAAAACGCCTCAACTAAGCCCCCTCTCCCCCTGCCCCAGTGCCAAGTGTAAGACTTTGTCGAGCTTTAACTCAGCGTGATTTTAGAACTTCTTGGCGCGCTCCTCCCCCTCCCGCTCCCTGACAGGGGGGAATATGCATAGACATATCGTGCTTGCCCCTTCCCCTGCCTCCTTCCTCCCCCCTCTCCTAGTTCTCAGTGTCAAGTGTAAAACTTTGTCGAGTTTTAATTTAAAACAAAACTTTTTTTTGCACTTTCCTGGCGCTTCACTCCCATGCTTCTTCCCTCTCCCTCTTCTAATTTCCCGTGCCAAGTGTAAGACCGTCAAACTTTCATGAAAAAAAGATTTCGCACTTTATTGGCGCAGTGGAGGCTCACCGTCTGCTACGAATCGGACACCGGCTTGTACATCGGCTCAGAGCAGGGCTTGTCCCTCTCTCTCCTAGTTCTCAGTGCCAAGATTAAAACTTTGTCAAGGATTTTTTTTATTAATTTTTTTTGTACATTCTTAACGCGCCCCCTGCCCCTCCCCTTTCCCTCTCCCACTCCCTGCTCTCAGACGAGAGGGTGTGGGGGGAGAGAAAGACAATTCGTGCTTCTTCCATGGCACGAACAGGGCGCCATCAGGGTTGTGAGGTCCCTTGTCCACCTGGTACATTGACCACCGCCCATTAATCTGCCACAGGGCTGCGCTGGATCACTGTGCGCAAAATCTGCGGAAATGTGAAAAATATGAAAAGTAGAAAAAAAAAATTTTGGGATGCGTTTGCATGCGCAAACAAGGGACGAAGGGTGTGCAACAGGGGACAAGGGGAAGAGAGTGGAGCGGGGGGGGGGAGCACCCCTCTCCCCTTCCCTCCTCCCCTTCCTCTTTCTCCCTCCCCTTTGCCTCCCCCCTTCCCCCTTGCCCGTCTGTTTCTTTGGTTGTCGGGCAAAAATTTTTTTTTCCTGATTTCATATTTTTCATATTTTTCTGACTTTGTGCACGGTGGCCGAGCCATGGCTCCGACATGACGCCGTCGGGTTTGTGAGACCCTTGTCCACCTGGTACATTGACCACCGCCCACCCATCCGCCGCAGGGCTGCGCTGGAGCACTGTGCGCAAGATATGCGGAAATATGAAAAATATGAAAAGTAGAAAAAAAAATTTTTTTGGATGCGTTTGCACGCGCAAACAAGGGGTGAGGGAGGTAAACAGGGACAAGGGGAAGAGGGGGGGGAGGGGGAGGAGCACTCCCCTCCCCTTTCCCCCCTCCCCTTTCCCCCCTCCCCTTCCCTCCTCCCCTTCCTCTTTCTCCCTTTTCTTTGCCTCCCCTCCCTTCCCCCTTGCCCATCTGTTTCTTTGGTTGTCGGGCAAAAAAATTTTTTTTTCCTGATTTCATATTTTTCATATTTTTCTGACCTTGCGCACGGTGGCCGAGCCATGGATCCGACATGGCGCCGTCGGGGTCGTGAGGCCCTTGTCCACCTAGTACATTGACCACCGCCCGTCCATCCACCCGCCGCAGCCAGCCTCCCTGACAGGGGGGGAATATGCATAGACATATCGTGCTTGCCCCCTTCCCTGCCTCCTTCCTCCCTTCTCTCCTAGTTCGCAGTGCCAAGATTAAAAACTTTGCCAGGAATTTTTTAATTTTGTACATTCTTAGCGCGCCCCTGCCCTCTCCTTTCCTCGCCCGCCCTCCCCCCCTGTTTTCAGTGTTAAGTGTAAAACTTTGTCAAGCTTTAATAAAAAGATTTCGCACTTTCTTGGCGCACTCTCTCTCTCTCTCTCTCTACCCCCTTTCCTCTCCCACTCCCTGCTCTCAGACGGGGGGTGGTGGGGGGGGGGGGGGTGGAGAGAAAGATAATTTGTGCTTCTTCCATGGCACGGACAGGGCGCCGTCGGGAGTCGTGAGAGTCCTTGTCCATCTGGCACAGCGACCACCCATCCATCCGCCGCAGGATCGTGCTGGAGCAAGGTGCGCAAGATCTGCGGAAATATCTGCTGGAATATGAAAAGCGAGAAAGAAATTTTGGAATGCGTTTGCACGCGCAAACAAGGGACGAGAAGAGGGGGGGGGGTAGCAGGGGACAAGGGGAACAGCGGGACGGGAGAGAACCTGGGGGGAGCACTCCCCTGCCACTTCTTCCCCCCTCTCCCTCCCTCCCCATTCCTTCCCCCGCCCCGTTTGTTCCTTTGGTTGTCAGGCAAATTTTTTTTTCCTGATTTCATATTTTTCTGACCTTGCGCACGATGGCCGAGCCAAGGCTTCGACAGGGCGCCGTCGGGGTCGTGAGGCCCTTGTCCACCTGGTACATTGACCACCGCCCATCCATCCGCCGCAGGGCTGCGCTGGAGCACGGTGCGCAAGATCTGCGGAAATATGAAAAATATGAAAAGTAGAAAAAAAAATTTTTTTTGGGATGCGTTTGCACGCGCAAACAAGGGACGAGGGAGGTAACAGGGGACAAGGGGAAGGGGGGGAACCGGGGAGGGGGAGGAGCACTCCCCTCCCCTTTCCCCCCTCCCCTTCCTCTTTCTCCCTCCCTTTGCCTTCCCCTTTCCCCCTTCCCCCTTCCCCGGTCTGTTTTTTCGGTTGTCGGGCAAAAAAAACTTTTTTTTCCTGATTTCATATTTTTCATAATTTTCAGACCTTGCGCACGGTGGCCGAGCCATGGCTCCGACAGGGCGCCGTCGGGGTCGTGAGGGTCTTTTTCACCTGGGACATTGACCGCCGCACATCCATCCGCGAAGCCTGCCCCTCCCCCTTTGGCGCCCTCCTCCCCCATGTTCTCAGTGCCAAGTGTAAGACTTTGTCGAGTTTTAACTCAGCGTGATTTACAACTTCTTGGCGCGCTCCCTCCCGCAAATACGAATTATTCCAGCCGATAATGCTAACAGTTAAAAAAAACTTACACCCTCCGTCGCCGCCGGCTTGCAGTACAGCGACAACAGGTCCTGGCACAGCAGCACCGCCCCGCCAGCAGCTTTGCAACCGCCGCCAGGGTCAACCACAAAGGACAGCAGGTCCGCGCCAAACTTAGCTGCATCCAATTTGGTTCCCCGCCCTCCCTTTTGTTTTTTCTCCCTCGCTGCCCTCCTATATCCAAAGAGCCTTCTTGCCTCCCTCCCCTCTCCCCTCCCTGAGCCCAGGGGGCTCAAGAAACAGGGGAATGGGGGAGGGAAGGGCGCAGAAGCTTTAAAAAAAATAAATACATGAAACGCCTCCACTAAGCCCCCCCTCCGCTCCCCGTTCTCAGATGGGGGGCAAGGACAGCTCGTACTTTCTCTCTCCCTCTCCTAGCTTCTCAGTGTCAAGTTTAATACTTTGTCGAGTTTTAATTAAAAGAAAATTTTTTTGCACTTTCCTGGCGCAGTGGAGGCTCGCCATCTGCCACGAATCGGACACAGGCTCGGACATCGGCTCAGAGCAGGGCTTGTTCCTCTCTCTCTCTCTCTCTCCTAGTTCTCAGTGCCAAGATTAAAACTTTGTCATGGATTCTTTTATTAATTTTTTCTGTACATTCTTAACGCGCCCCCCGCCCCTCCCCCTTCCCACTCTCGCTCCCGATTCTCAGACGGGGGGGGGGGGGGGAAGGGACAAAGACAATTCGTGCTTCTTTCATGGCACGGACAGGGCGCCGTCGGGGATAGTGAGCAGCGACCGCCTGCCCATCCATCCGCCGCAGGGTCGTGCCGGAGAGCGATGCGCAAGATGTAAAAAAAATAGGAAGAATATGAAAAGTGGAAAAGAAATTGGAATGCGTTTGCTCGCAAACAAGGGATGAGGGGCAACAGAGGGACGGGGAGCGGGAGAGCATGGAGAGCAGGGGGAGAGGTAGCAGGAGACAAGGGGAAGGAGGGGGAACGGGGGGGAGAGGAGGAGCACTCCCCTTCCCTCCTCCCCTTCCTCTTTCTCCCTTCCCCCCTTGCCCGTCTGTTTCTTTTGTTGTCGAGCAAAATAAAATTTTTTTCCTGATTTCATATTTTTCATATTTTTCTGACCTTGCGCACGGTGGCCAAGTCATGGCACGGACAGGACGCCGTCGGGATCGTGAGGCCCTTGTCTACCTGGTACATTGACCACCGGCCACCCATCCGCCGCAGCCAGCTCCCCCCCCACCCTCCTCCTATATCCAAAGATCCTTTCTGCCTGCCTCCCCTCTTCCATGAGCACAGGGAGCTCAAGGAGCAGGGGGAGGGGGAGGGGAAGGGCGCAGAAGCTACCAAAAAAATACATGAAGCGCCTCAACTAAGCCCCAGTGTCAAGTGTAAGACTTTGTCGAGCTTTAACTCAGCGTGATTTTACAACTTCTTGGCGCGCTCCCCCCCCCCCCCCCCGCTCCCTGACAGGGGGGGATATATGCATAGACATATCGTGCTTGCCCCCTTCCTCTCCCTCTCCTAGTTCTCAGTGCCAAGATTAAAAACTTTGCCAGGAATTTTTTTATTTTGTAAATTCTTAGCGCGCCCCTGCCCTCCCCTTTCCTTGCCCGCCCCCCTGTTCTCAGTGTCAAGTGTAAAACTTTGTCGAGGTTTAATTTAAAACAAACTTTTTTTTTTCACTTTCCTGGTGCTCCACTCCCATGCTTCTTCCCTCTCCCTCTCCTAATTTTCCGTGTCAAGTGTAAGACCGTCGAACTTTCATGAAAAAAAATTTCGCACTTTATTGGCGCAGTGGAGGCTCGCCGTCTGCTACGAATCGGGCACCGGCTTGGACATCGGCTCAGAGCAGGGCTAGTCTCTCTCTCTCTCCTAGTTCTCAGTGCCAAGTGTAAGACCATCGAGCTTTAATTCAGCGTAATTTCGCACTTTCTTGGCGCACTCTCTCTGCCCCCTTCCCTCTCCCACTCCCTGCTCTCAGACGAGGGGGGGTGGGGGGAGAGAAAGACAATTCGTGCTTCTTCCATGGCACGGACAGGGCGCCGTCGGGATCGCGAGGCCCTTGTCTACCTGGTACATTGACCATCGACCATCCATCCGCCGCAGGGCTGCGCTGGAGCACGGTGCGCAAGATCTGCGGAAATATGAAAAATATGACAAGTAAAAAAAAAATTTTTTTTGGATGCGTTTGCACGCGCAAACAAGGGACGAGGGAGGTGACAGGGGACAAGGGGAAGGAGGGGGAACGGGGGGGAGGGGGAGGAGCACTCCCCTCCCCTTCCTCTTTCTCCCTCCCCCTGCCCCAGTGCCAAGCGTAAGACTTTGTCGAGCTTTAACAAAAAGATTGTAGAACTTCTTGGCGCGCTCCCTCCTCCCGCTCCCTGACAGGGGGGGAGATGCATAGGCATATCGTGCTTGCCCCCTCCCCTGCCTCCTTCCTCCCCCTCTCCTAGTTCTCAGTGCCAAGATTAAAAATTTTGTCAAGGATTTTTTTATTAATTTTTTTTGTACATTCTTAACGCGCCCCCTGCCCCTCCCCCTTCCCAGTCCCACTCCTAGTTTTCAGTGTCAAGTGTAAGACCGTCGAGCTTTAATTCAGCGTAATTTCGCACTTTATTGGCGCCCTCTCTCTGCCCCCTTCCCTCTCCCACTCCCTGCTCTCAGACGAGGGGGTTGGGGGAGAGAAAGACAATTCGTGCTTCCATGGCATAGACAGGGCGCCGTCGGGAGTCGTGAGGCCCTTGTCCATCTGGCACAGCGACCACCACCGATCCATCCGCCGCAGGGTCGTGCTGGAGCGCGGTGCGCAAGATCTGCGGAAATATCTGCTGGAATATGAAAAGTGAGAAAAAAAATTTAGAATGCGTTTGCACGCGCAAACAAGGGACGAGAGGAAGGGGGGGGGGTAGCAGGGGACAAGGGGGACAAGCGGGACGGGAGAGAACCGGGGGGGGGGGAGCACTCCCCTGCCACATCTCGGGCAAAAAAATTTTTTTTTCCTGATTTCATATTTTTCATATTTTTCTGACCTTGCGCACGATGGCCGAGCCATGGCTTCGACAGGGCGCCGTCGGGTCGTGAGGCCCTTGTCCACCTGGTACATCGACCACCGCCCATCCATCCGCAGCAGGGCTGCGCTGGAGCACGGTGCGCAAGATCTGCGGAAATATGAAAAATATGAAAAGTAGAAAAAAAAATTTTTTTGGGATCCGTTTGCACGCGCAAACAAGGGACGAGGGGGGTAACAGGGGACAAGGGGAAGGAGGGGGAACGGGGGAGAGGGGGAGGAGCACTCCCCTCCCCCTCCCCTTCCTCTTTCTCCCTCCCGTTTGCCTTCCCCCCTTCCCCCTTCCCCGGTCTGTTTTTTTGGTTGTCGGGCAAAATTTTTTTTTTCTTGATTTCATATTTTTCATATTTTTCTGACCTTGCGCACGGTGGCCAAGCCATGGCTCCGACAGGGCGCCGTCGGGATCGTGAGGCCCTTGTCTAACTGGTACATTGACCACCGCCCATCCATCCGTCGCAGGGCTGCGCTGGAGCACGGTGCGCAAGATCTGCGGAAAGGCCACCCACGCCCACCGCCCCCAGGTCCACGTTAGTCAACTTCAGCTCGCTGAGCCCGGGCGCCAGCGCAATCAGCCCCGGCAGAACCGGTCTGCTCCAGGAGCCTTGGAGAGCCCCAGCGGGACACCGCAGGATCACTACCTCTAGGCGGTACAGGCCACCGGCACCACCCGCTCTTGTCTGTGCAAATGCCCAGGCCGCGAGCAGCTTGCCCACTGCGCCCGGGTGCCCGCTCACAGACAGCCGTCGGACTCTAGTAAAGTGCGACAGGACGCTCTGTAGTAGACGCACGTTAGCGTCCGGCAGGGTGCAGCTTATGCAGCGCAAGGTTAGAGAAGCGTCGGGCTGGGCCTGCGACACGACCTGTACGGGAAACGGTTGGTGCGCACCCTCAGTGTCCAAGGCCGCATGCAGGCAAACCAGCAGCGACGCGCGCTCCCCCGCCCTGCGATGCCAATCGCGGCATGTCTGGCTCAGCGCCAGCAAGTCTTGGCAGCCAAGGCTCAGCGCCAGGTGTTGATAGATTACACCGTCTCGATCGAAAGCTGCCATCTCTGCTGCTAGACAAAAGGCGGGGGGAGGGAGGGGCAGGGTTGTGTTGGAGCACGATACGCAAGATGGACGGAAATAGGCAACAAAAATATTTTTTTTTTGGAATGCGTTTGCACGCACAAACAATGGACGAGAGGAGGGGGGTAGCAGGGGACAAGGAGAACAGAGGGGAAGGGAAGGAAAAGAGCGCAACTGACTGTCTTTTAATTAAAAAAAAGGAGTCATGGCTGGGAAAGAGGTCAATTTATGGTTCTCAGGAGCAAAGGCCTGCAGTGTTGCTCCGCAGCGGGCTGCACCGCGCCGGTACGAACAGCACGGCGAGGCACAGCAAGACTCCCGACACAGACCAGGCCAACAAGAGGTAGCGCACTGTCCGAACGCGCACCGTCACACCTAGCGCCAGGAGCACCGAGGCACACATGAGGGGCAGCAGGTTCGAGTTGCGCAAGGGCCGGGGATCCAAGCGATGAGTAGCCCACAGCGCCCCCGCCGCGAAAACAACTATTGACGCCAGGTACACGGCGTCTACGTACGGGCACGGCGGTGGGCGATTGAACAGCCAGCCCCCGGTTCTATGCTCCAGTTGCAGCAGGAGGAGCAACACATTGCACGTGAGCGGGCGGTCCTCCGTCGCCCAGGGGTCCAACACATAAAGTTCTTGTCTGTCAGGACAGATGTTTCTGGGAACGTCGGCCGAGACTTGGGCGGGGGCCTGTTCTGAGTCGGCGGGGTGTGCCCACAAAGTCACGGCGTACAAATCAGTCCTGGCCGAGGCCCCGTCGCAATTGGTAGACACGAGGCAGTAGGTAGCAGCTGTAGATCAGGGCCGCAACGACGAGAGCGACCGAGCCAAGCCACTGGGGTCTGCTAGAGCAGAACGAGTGCCAAAGTCTCGATTTTGTCGCGCTTTAATTCAGCGTATTCTTTTACGTGCTAATAAACAGGGCATTTCTCTTTTGTCAAGTCGATCACGGGTTGCAAAGCTTCCTTTAACGACGGTTTGGCGCGAAGTATATTTGTAAGGACCGTTCGAAAAAAAGGCGTCAGCTCTTTCGCGGAGTCACTCCGGTATGAATCTGTCTCGTACCATCGGTGTTCAGGAACCCATTCGAATTTCAGGTAACTTGTAGCGCTTTGCAGGAAGTCGGATGGTGGGAAGTCATGCCGGCTCCATTGCGCCAGAATACTTAGCATATTGTCACCTTCTGTCGCGGACGGTCTACGCCGTTGTTTCGTAGATGTTTCTAACCACTTCATATCGCTTTCCACTTGTTTCTTCTGCTCCGCAGTAATATCCGCTTGTTTCGCCTTGGCTTGAAGTATTTTTATCCGATCAGAGTACTGATCTACCTGCTGCTGCAGCAAACCCAAATCTTGTAGTTGTTGTTCGACTCTGGCTAGTGCAAGTTTTGTGGAATCGTTCGGTTTGGCCCGGCCCAGTCGCATTTGTTCTCTTGTAAGACTTTCTTGTGCTGTCTTGATACTGGTAGATTGAGACTTGATGACAGCTTGAATTTCCTCCACGTTGGTCGTCTTAATTGGTCTAGATATGGGTTCTGGTGTAATTACCGAAATCTCACGCGTACTAGATACTTCGGTAATTTCCGCTTGCATCCATTCGTAGCTCGACGTGTCAGCCTCCAATTTGTAGGACGTCACTACAGCTCTTCCGTTATCCTGGACGTATCGTCGGGATTTATTCCACGCAGCAAATTCTGTGTCCATGGGTATTTCTTCGCGGCGTACTTTGCCGCATTTTGCGCAGAGCGCCATTACAAACCGCACAACAACAGCCTGGAGGATTTCCAGAAACACACGGCACTTTGTAGTACCTTTATTGGGTTCTAATTAAGAATATACAATAAATAACAAGACGCCGCCGTGAGGAAGACGCCCTCTGGCTAGGGAAAGGGGGGGGGGGGAAGGGAAGGGAAGGAAAAAAGCTTCCCCTCTCCCCCCTCCCCCAACACCTTTCCACTTTGTAAAAGACACAAAGAAGAGGGCGCTACACATGTCCCAACCTGCTCCGGTGCAAGCCGCTGCACAGACTGGCAAGCGTGCCCTGCCGTCCGTTGAGAGCAAAAGCAATGCACTCATACCAGAGAGCCCGCGCAAGCGTCCATGCAACGAAAAGGGGCCCAACCACAGAGTCTGGCTCGGCGAATACGATAGCACGAACTGGAGCAGCAGAGGCGTCCTGGACGAGTTTCTCCTCCGGCGGTGCGGTTGTGCTGGTGCCTCTCTCTATACCGTCGAGCACCTTCCAGAACAGGAAGACCCGCACCTGTTTGAGCTCCAATACACGGGCCAGGGTAGTACTCGATTGAGTCGCCCTTGCCTGGCCCACAAAGGCGTTTTCCATCGCACGGGGAACAATAACGCCAGGGTCAGAGTTACGGAGTACAGCCGCACCCTGGATGTTGTTTGCTGCGACACTCAATGCGCGGCCAATAAGCACCCAGAACGCTTCGATCTGGAGGAACTAGAAGAAACAAAGGCAGCCTGGCACAGGGGATGGGAGGCCGACTACGACGACGACAAGTGGGTCGACCTCGTCGAAGACGACGGCGACGAGGGGAGGGGGCTTGCGCAGGAACAAGAACAACACTACCTTGCAAGCCCGAGCTCAAGCAGTGCTGGACTGGCTGCCCCGGCGGCCGGCAGGGATTGGTTTTCACGACATCTGGCGCGCACCTTTCTGTGCAAGCAACGCCACCACAGTAATGTAGGTTTTAATCTCACTCCAATGAAAAAGAAAAATGGCCTGTACATTGAGTACCGTGAAGACAGCGCGGGGTCACGACGACACCCATGCCCTGCCTACGACGGGTTAACTCATGACGGTAGTAACGCGTACATCGAGTCCTCCCCCGAATTCATGCACGTGTCCGTCCTCTGCAAGGAAGGAGCGTGCAAGAGACTGGGGCCAGTTCTTTTCAAGGTACAAGATCATCAAGATCATGAGGAGAAGCTGCGCGACAGCCGGAATCAGAGCACGGGAAGAGGTAGAAACAGGATAACCAATCATGAAGTCGACGAGGCGGAAGAGCCCGGGCAGGAAGGAGAGGACGACGAGGGAAGCGACGACGAGGAGACAAGGGCGGCAAAGGCCGCGAAGGCGGAGAAGAGGGACAAGAAATACCTAGCACGTCTGGAGCGCCTTTTAGCCCAACTCGCCCCCCTTCCGCGGCCTGCAGAGCTGGACTACATCGGGCAAGACTTGCCGTCTGGAACACTGGAAAAAGCCTGCAAGAAGAGAGAACACGTACTGAGAGAGGCTGTAAAGCTTTTTATGAAATATTGGGCAAGAGAGGCCGCCGCCGAGCGCAAGTTC
The DNA here is from genome assembly GCA_019918135.1 of Paulinella micropora. NCBI lineage: Eukaryota > Cercozoa > Imbricatea > Euglyphida > Paulinellidae > Paulinella > Paulinella micropora. Next base: position 80,384 of record WBZZ01002191.1, on the reverse strand, counting down.
GATTCATTACAAGCCAGGGGCTCGGGAGAGGAATTGAAGGAGGAGCGAAGTTTTGAGGAGGGTTCGGGAGAGGACTCGGACAGTGCTTCGGACGAAGATCATTGGAAAGACATTTTCCGAGAGCGATACGAGCACGCCCGAAAAGAGTTGGTGCAGCGGCTAACTTTGTTTATGAACGATTATCTCTGCCACATCAAGGGGCCCAGCAAAGAGGCAATCGCAGTCTTCTGGGGGCAGGGACAAGAGAAAACGTGGGTACTAAAACCCATCGACGACTTTAAGTACCAAGGGGATGATCTCGAAATCAAGCTTCCTTCACTTTCAATCAAGCTTCCTTCATCTTCAATCAAACTAAAAAGCAAAACAAACAAGGGGAAAAGAGAGCCCAGCGGCATCGTCGAACTCGACAGGGGCGTGATGACCACCCTCCGTAAGGCTTGGCTCCAAAGCAGCAGGCGCAGAATCGCTAAAAGCATAGACTTTTTTACGAACCCCAGGGAACAGGCTCTGCACAACACTCGCTACAGTGACTGCGAGACAGACACATTGAACTGGTTTACTGGCTTTCGGGTTTCAGCGCAGCAAGTTAGGAACTACATGGAAACCGACGGGCTCGACGACGCTGCCATGCACCAGCTCGCCGCCCCTTTTCGCGAGTACGTGCACGACATCCTGGCTGGAGGGGTGACACAAATGTCACGCTACCTGTTTAAGTGGATGTACACTCTGCTGCGCGAAGGAAAGAAACCGGAGCAGGCTTGTGTCTTTATCTCCAGCTCAGAGGCTGGGGGCTCGGCTTTTGTTGAATTACTGACACGTGTCATTGGGGAACAATGGGTTTTGGAGTCGTCCAAACCCGGAGAACTAACAGACAAGTACAATTTCCATCTTGGGTTTAGGGTGCTTGTCGTGAATAATACCAACAAGGTCGGATCCAGCGCAATGCAAGAAAAGATCACTGCAAAAAAACTTAATCTCAACCCCAAGTTCATGTCCATCTTCACAGTCAGAGACCCGAGCGGGCTTTTTTTCAATTGCAATCACAGTGGCACGGTTTTCATGGAAAGGGGAGAGCGCTATAAATTCTTCCCCGTGTCCAACAATTTTTCCGACCGCACGACGTCGGCCCAGGAATACCTTGCACGCCTTCGTGCGCTGCCCGACGAGGTCCTAGCTTGGCAACTGTTTCTGTCGCAAGACTTGCAGGCCCCTTCACATCTATCTGCCCAAATCTCTCAAGAGCAACAGCCTCAGTACGTCAGAGACCAAAAGACTAGCTTAGAAAAAATCGTCCCCCTGCCGCAGCCCGGCCTTGACAGCCAAGGGCAGGCGCCTGATCCCTTGGACTTCAATGGCAGGCCTCCCGCTGTGTCCGATGCCCCACAGGAGCGCCTAAATAAGGAGGCGCGCGGTTTAATCGTTCCCTTCGGCAAGTACAAAGACAAAAGCCTGAGCGAAATGCTGCAAGACGGTACCTATGTTGAATGGGTATGTGGGCAGGGGCTTATGCCAGAATTCAATAAGTTCTTCGTAAGTGGGCTCGGCCCGGCTGCGCACAGAGGTGACGCTCACTTTCCTCCCCATATTTTTACGGCCTACGAGTCCGAAATACACAAGTCCGCCAAGCACAGTATCTGCAATTGGCTGCGCGAGACCAATACAGATGGTTGGGTCAGATGGGGCCCAATTGACATCTATAACGGCATGGAGAAGCGACCTCACAAAGGTATTTTTTGCGAATATCCTATTACAAGGTTTGGGATAGGCCTAGAACGCACGTGGCGGCAATGCGCGGAGATGCATATTGAGGCTGCAAACGACTTGTCCCAACTCCAAGACAGTCTCCCAAGGTGTGCGGTGCTGGATGTCGTCATCGTGGCAGAGGAGAGACCAGTGGTGGGGATCGAGATTGTGTACACCAACCCCGTTTCAAAGAAAAAAGCCCAACGGCTGGGCTCGCTCTGCGCCGAACACAACCCAGGCTTTTGTCTGTACGAAGTAGATGCACGTTGGGTGTTAAAACACAAGACATTGCCCGATAGTTCGTGCCTGCGCTTGCTGGATCTTTCCGTAAAGTAAAATGTGGACTTGCATGTACGGGGTTTAGGAAATCGAGCGATGCGATGGATGATAATCTTAGTTTTTCCTCATTAAACGCACGTTTTCTTTGTACTACACTTGCGTCAAGTCCCCCGACAAAAGAATATGAACGTTCTGGGTTGTGGCAGACTTCTTCTCTAGAGAAGATGCAGAGCTGGACACAACCTTCACCAGCTTTGGCAAGTCCTCTGTCTCATCGTTGCTTATTTCCGTTAGCCAGAGCAGGTTTGTCTAGTATTCTCGTCGAGTTGCTGACACGTGTCATAGGAGAATAACAAAGTGATATTTACTTCCAGCAAAACTGATCAACTCAATGACCTGTGTCAGCAGCTCTACAAATGTTGACTTTTTCAGCTCTTGACTCGCTTGCCAGTCTCTGTAGCCAATAGCATTCTCTAGCCCACTCGTGCTTCACTACCCCGCCGCAGAGCTTGTTTGTTTCGTTTGTAAAAATAAAACAAATTCAACAGTTTGGGGAAAAGGACGGGGTTTTGGGGGGTTGGGGGGGGGGGGGGGGGGAGAACGAGTAGACAGAAAGTCAGGGACAGGGGGAGAAGGGCGCTTCCCCCTCCCCCCCCCCTTCCAGCCCCGCGTAAGCGGGGGCTGGGAACTATAGGTGCAGAGACTATAAGCTGCGCGAGCTCTTTGAAGGTTGTATGCGCATGACCCATCCCAAAATGAAGATGCAAGTGCTTTCCCGGCAAGTGTGTGAGGTGGTAGCATCCAGGGTTGCTTGGTCGGCGCTAGCCCCTCGAGTGATATCGTTGAGAGAAGAAAGGCATTCGCGGAAAAGAAGCAAACAAAAAAAAGTTTGTTTAAATTAGACTCGCCGGGGGAGAGGGGGGGGGGACGCGGGTCGAAAACGAGCCTAGCTGGCCAAATGGCTCTGAGGTTTTATTAAAAAAAAAAGGCACTTTTTGAACTTTTTGGACGGGCTCTCTTTTGTTAAGGGAAAGGGAGCTCCCCCTTTTCCCCTTCCAGCTGCCCGCCGGTTTCTGGAGGGGGTTCACCTCTTCAAGAATTAAAAAAAACTCACATATTTAAACGGAATGAGGGAAAAAGCGGGGGAGCGAGTGCCGGTCTCTCTCCATCCATCCGCCACAGGGCTGCGCTGGAGCACGGTGCGCAAGACAGAATGTGCTTGCACCTCCCCTTTCTTCTCCCTCTCCTAGTTCTCAGTGCCAAGTGTAAAACCGTCGAACTTTAATTCAGCGTAATCTTTTCGCACGAATTATTCCAGCCGGCAATGGCAAAAATGTTACTTCTTAACACAAGAAAAATCAAGTATAGGATCCCAGAAACAAAGACATTAGCCCCGCCAGCCATTGATTCCGTCCCACAGCAGGTCTATGTCGCGCAGGTATCGTCTAGGTATCCAGCATTCCGCTTCTTCGCGCATGTAGTCCACGTCGCCCTTTTGGGCCAGCAGCCTGCCCGCGTAGCGAATCTTGGCGCTCGCCCTCTGCCACACCGCGTCGGCCGCCGGGTCGGGACCCTCCAGGGGCAGGTCCGCGCGCACCGGGTCCAATTTCAACATGTCAACAGGTCAATGATGGCTTCGTGCAAAAAAGCCCGAGCTTTGATGGTTGGGTTCGTGAACTGTCCCCCAAAAATACGTCGCAGCGTGAGGTAGTTTTGCGTCAGTTTCTGGTCGACCGCCTCCTTCAGTGTCAAGTGTAAGACTTTGCCAAGCTTTAATTCAGCATATTTTTACAAAACTTTGGCGCGCGCCCCTTCCCTCTTCCCTGCCCCGCTCCCGCCGCGGGGTCGTGCTGGAGCACCGACAGGACGCCGTCGGGGGTAGTGAGGGCCTTCGCTCCAAAAAAAAATTGCGTGCCGCAATTTGCGGCAAAGGGCGATGTCTGAAACTGCCGGCGGTTTTAAGCACATTTTGTCGCGAAATTCACCCGGGGAGGGGGGGGGGCTGCTGGGGGAATTCCCTGCACAACTAGTTGCATTTTGTTGTTGCGCTGGCTGCACCAGCGCAACAAAAACGACAAGGATGTTTGTCTATGTAAGCAACGAGCACACTTGCGGAAGTGTACCTCATCTGCCGGCGGCGGCTGCTTTTGCAGTGGGCAATCATCATTATAACAATTGTCTGCCAGGTTGCGGGCCATAACCTATGGCAATGAACAAGAAAAATCTGAATGTATTGCCGACTGCCTCCCCTCGGGTTTGCAGAAGCGCGGCGCCAAGCGCAATCCATTTTTTAAAATCGGCAGCTTGTGCGTATGGTAGCGCCTCGCAGCCCCCCCCCCCCCCTTTCTCCTTTAAATCTGTCCTGTGCCTTCCCCCGTCCGGAAGAAAGCAAATGAACAAAACAGGGGGGGGGGGCGCCCCCCCCCTATCTGAAAAAAGCAAAGAAACGAAACAGAGGGGGGGGGGGAGTACCGAAAGTGAACACAAAAAGGGGTAGGGATTACACAAGAGAGAGAGAGAGAGAGAGAGTGAGTGACCCAAAAAAAGGGAGCAAGGAATCCGATGATGCAGAGAGAGTCTTTGTACCCCCGTACGCGCGAACAAGTGCAGGAGTGGTTGCGAACCGAGCTTGAGGCGCGGGGTGTGCGCGGCGCGACGCTAAGAATTATAGCCAGGGTACTACAATACCGCGACCGCGCGGGGCTGCTGCGCCTGACCGAGGCAGACATCAAGTATGTGGTCGGCAACGCGACGCCAAGGCTGGACCCCGACGTGGCGCTGATGTTGCGAGACATGTTCAACGACCTGCGCAGCGCCGATGCGCAACAGCCCGCACGCAAAGAGCAAGCATCCGTTGCGGCGCAGACCGTACAGGCCGAACAAACGGCAGGAGACAGCCAGCGTTATGCCGAACAACAGTACTGTCTGGCCGAATCCTATTTCTACGGGCGAGGGGTGGCCAAAGACTACGCCCGGGCGGTCAAGTGGCTTCAGAGGGCGGCCGCCAAGGACAACGCAGACGCGCTCTTCTACCTGGGCGTCTGCTGCTACCACGGGCTCGGCCTGGCCCAGAGCCAGGAACGGGCCGCAAAGTATTTTCTGCAAGCAGCCCAACTCAACGACACTAGGGCGATGTGCACCCTCGGGGTTTGTCTCGTGCACGGCCGCGGCGTGCCGCCAGACCCCGCTGCCGCGGTCCAGTGGTTCGCGCGAGCCGCACTACAACACGTTGCAGCCGCGCAGTACAACCTGGCCTTGTGCCTGGACTCTGGGAACGGCGTGCGCAGGGACGAGGACCGCGCTCTGGCGCTTTTCCAAGCAGCGAGCCAACAAGGCCACGCCGGCGCACAGTACCAGCTGGGCCTGCGCGCCGAGGCCGGCCGCGGCGTGCCCGAGGCCGGTGCCTTCGCTTTTTTTCTGCGGGCGGCAGCGCGGGGCCACGCGGAGGCGACGTTGCTCGTGTCACGCCGCCTATCCCACGACAAGAAACTGGCGGACCAATGGGCGCAGCGAGCGCAGGCAGCGACCCGATCCGCCGCCTCGCAGTGTGACCTGGAGGTCTGCTGCGCCCACAGCCCCGCGCCACTTGCCCCGCCCACAAGCGAGGCCGCCGCGCTGTGCAGCCTGGGTTATGCCTTTCTCAAGGGCGACGGCGTGGCCAAGGACGAGACCAGGGCAGCCGAGATGTACCGCCAGGCGGCCGAACACAACTATGCTGATGCACAATTTCGGCTCGGGCACTGTTACGCTAATGGTGTCGGCGTGGATAAGGACGAAACCAAGGCCATAGAATATTACAGTCAAGCGGCCAAACAAGGCTCTGCAGTAGCAATGTGTAACCTGGGCTCTTGTTATTTGAAAGGGCTCGGCGTCCCCCCCAACAGCGCCGAGGCAGTGGCATGGTACCGCCGGGCGGCCCCGCACGTTGTAGGGTCCCAATACAACCTCGGCGTGTGCTATGCACGGGGGGTCGGGGTCGCCCAGGACCAGGCCGCGGCGACGGAGTGGTTTCGTCGGGCCGCGGAGCAAGGACACCCCAAGGCGCAGTACAACGTCGGGATGTGCTACAGCCTTGGGCACGGCGTGTCTCGGGACGACGCCTTGGCCTTCAAGTACTACCTGCTGGCGGCGCAGAATGGCATCCGCGGGGCCGCCCAGAAAGTGGGGCTCTGCCTCGCGCAGGGGCGCGGCGTCGCCCGGGACCCCGCCGCCGCCGCTGATTGGCTCGGCCGCGCGGCTGCAGAGGGCGATCAATTAGCTAAGTTCCTTTTGTTTGGCAAGGAGTGCAGTGAACTGCAGATGAAGCAACCCCCTGCCCCTTCACTCTCACTTTCTTAGCGCGCCCCCTCTTGCCCAGCCGAAGGGCATAATTTTGTTTTACTTGTACTACAGCCGTAAGACGGTGCCGGCCGGTGCGCAGCTCTGTGAGCGGTTCGTAAGCTTTTTAATTAAACAATTCATGTTTTTTTTGTACTCTCTCTCTCTCTCTCTCTCCCACCCGGGGTGTGGTATAGCCGAATTTTAAGAATGATATGGTTAAAGAAGGCAGTTCTGCCGTAAAACCCGGAGGGCGCTGCCTTTTTTGGCCGTATCGTACGCACGAAAAACTTTGCGCCAAATTTACTTTTGGGGTGTGCAAATGACAAGTTTTTCATACTCTCTCCCCCCCTCCCCCTTCTTCTTCGGGGGGAGAGGGAGAGAGAGGGGGAGGGGGGCTCCCCCTTTTCTTCCCCTTCCCCCTCTTCCTCCCCTTCTCCCCTCCCTTCCCCTCTTCTCTTCCCCCCTCCCTCCCCCGCCTTTCCCCCCGCCATTCCTGTGCGAACTGAGCTTAGCTTTTTCTCTTTCCCGTTTCTCGTATGGAATTTGTCGCCGAATTTACTGTGTGTGTTTGCCCGGGAAAACTACTGGTCCCTCTTCCCCCCCCCCCCTTTCTTAGAACGTAGGGCCGGCGACCTCTCGAGCTCTGGTAAAGGATTATAATTTGAAGACCGGTTTTCTTGCGTTCAGACTAAAAAGAAAAAAAAAAGCTTTTCTTTTAATTAAAAACAAAAGACGTATCGCAAGCGCCGCTGCCAGGAGCCCGCCAGCCTGGTGTGGCTGGCCTTGTGTAGCCACCAGCTGCGGGGGTGAAGAGCCTCGGCAACGTAGCAGTGCTGGCCCGGGGTTACATAGGAGAGCCTGTTTCGCTCACTCCGCCAACTGACCTTGTCCTATTGCAAGGCTTGGGCCGACGCCGACTGTGCCTGCCTCGAGGCTTTTGTGTCACTAGAGCACCTCCACTTGCGGGGTTGCACCGACCTGACCCCGCTCAGGAAACTTGTCCAACTTAAGTGCCTGAGCCTGGTCTCGTCTTCCGCTGTCACGGACACCTTCCTGGCAGCGCTGTCGTCGGCTTGCGGAAAAGAACGTACGCTATTTTTTGGGGGGTGCAAATGACAATCTCCTCCCCCTTCCCTTTCTCTGTCCCCTGTTCTCTTGCCTCCTTGAGCCCCCCGGGCTCAGGGAAGGTCTCCTTGAGCCCCCCGGGCTCAGGGGGCTCAGGGGAGGGGGGGGGCGCCCCCCCCCCCCCCCCCACCCCCCCTATATCCAAAGAGCCTTTCTGCCTCCCTTCCCTCTCAGTGTCAAGTTTAATACTTTGCCGAGGTTTAATTAAAAAACTTTTTTGCAGTTTCCTGGCGCAGTGGAAGGCTCGCCGTCTGCCACGAATCGGACACCGGCTCGGACATTGGCTCAGAGCAGGGCTTGTTCCTCACTCTCTCGCCTTGTTCTCAGTGCCAAGATTAAAACTTTGTCAAGGATTTTTTATGAATTTTATCTGTACATTCTTAACGCGCCCCCCCCCCCCCCCCCCCCTCCCCTTCCCACTCCCACTCCCGATTCTCATACGGGGGGGGGGCGCCCCTCACCCACTTTGCCAGGGATTTTTGTATTAATTTTTTTTAACATTTTAGCGCGCCCCTGCCCTTCCCCCTTGCCTTTCGCTCCCTGTTCTCAGACGGGGAGGACTAAGACAATCCGCGCTGCCCCCCTCTCTTACTTCTTCTCTCTCTTTCTCCTAGATTCTCAGTGCCCAGTGTAAAACCGTCGAACTTTAATTAAAAAAACCTTTTTGCACTTTCTTGGCGCCCTCCCTACTGCTTCCCGTTCTCCGTTCTCAGACGGTGGGGGAGTGAGAGGAGACAAAGACAATTTGTTCTTCTTCCATGGCACGACAGGGCGCCGTTGGGGATTCGTGCTTGAGCGCGTTGCGCAAGATCTGCGGAAATAGGAAAAATATGAAAAGTGGAAAAAATTTTTTTTTTTTTTTTAGTGATGCGTTTGCACGCGCAAACAAGAAGCGAGGGGAGGGGGGAAGGTAGCAGGGGGCACGGGCAACAGAGGGACACAGGGGGGACGGGGAGCACTCCCGCTCCCTCTTCTTCCCCCCTTCCTCTCCTTCTCTCTCCTCCCCCTTTCCCTTCCCCCTCCCCCCCGTCTGTTGCTTTGGTTTTCGGGAATTTTTTTTACTTTTTATATTTTTCAGATTTTCCTGACCTTGCGCACGGTGGCCGAGCGATTGACGGACAGGACGCCGTCGGGGGTCGTGAGGCACTTGTCCACCTGGTACATTGACCACAAGTCTATTCATCCGCCGTGGGGGTCAGCACGGCCCCGCCGGCACCCTTTGCAAAAGCTCCCTTTTCTTTTCTCTGCCCCCGTCACCCACCCACTTTGCCAGGGATTTTTGTATTAATTTTTTTAAAATTTTTTAGCGCGCCCCTGCCCTTCCCTCTCCCACTCCCTGTTCTCAGACGGTGGGGAGGGTGGGGAGAGACAAAGACAATTTGTGCTTCTTTCATGGCACGGACAGGGTGCCGTCGGGGAGTCGTGCTCGAGCGCGGTGCGCAAGATCTGCGGAAATAGCAAAAATATGAAAAGTGTGAAAAAAATTGGAATGCGTTTGCAGGCGCAAACAAGGGAAGAGCGGAGGGGGGAGAGGAAACACTACCCTCCCCCCTTCTCCCCCCCCCCTTCCTCTCTCTCCCTCCCCTTTCACACCGTCTGTTTCTTTAGTTGTCGGGCAGAATTTTTTTTTTCTCTTTCCATATTTTTCTGACCTTGCGCACGGTGGCCGAGCTATGGCACGGACGGGGGACGCCGTCGGGATCGTGAGGCCCTTGTTCACCTGGTACATTGACCATCGCCGGTCCATCCGCCGCAGGGTCGCGCTGGAGCACGGTGCGCAAGATCCGCGGAAATAGGAAAAATATGAAAAGCGGAAAAAAGATTTTGGTGATGCGTTTGCACGCGCAAACAAGGAACGAGGGGAGGGGGGAAGGGGGGGGGGGGGGGGGGAAAGCATGGGACAAAGGGAACAGAGGGATGGGGGGGATGCGAGGGATGAAAAGGAAGCACTACCCTCCCCTCCCCCTTTCCCCCCCCCCCTCGTCTGTTTCTTTAGTTGTCAAGCAAAAATTTTTTTTTCCTCTTTTCATATTTTTTTCTGACCTTGTGCACGGTGGCCGAGCCATGGCACGGACAGGGCGCCGTCGGGCTCATGAAGGCCCTTTTTCCACCTGGTACATTGACCACCGCTCATTTATCTGCCGCGGGGGTCAGCACCGCCCTTCCTTTTCTTTTCTCTCTGCCCCCGCTTTCCTCCTCTCATTGAGCTCCCCGGGCTCAGGGGGCTCAAGGGGAAAGAAAAAGGTGGGGGGGGGGCGCCCCGCCCCCGACACACACCCACTCCCTCGCCTCCCCCCTTTTCCCTTCTAGCTATAGGAATCTCCGGAGGGGTTCACCTCTCCAAGAATTCAATCCAATCCGCATCTCGGTGATCTGATCTGTTCTAAGATTTTTTTGGTCGTGAGCAAAAATATTTATAACAGTTCCATTGAAATTTAATAAAAAAACTCATAAATTTAAACGGAATGTGGGAAAAAGCGGGGGAGCGAGTTCCGGTCTCTTTCCATTTATCCACCGCAGATCTCGCGCTGGAGCACGGTGCGCAGGATCTGCGGAAATAGAAAGAATATGAAAAGTAGAAAAATTTCTTTTTTTGTTGATGTGTTTTGCACGCGCAAACAAGGAACGAGGGGAGGGAGGGGGGGGGGGGGGGAAGCAGGGGACAAGGTGAAGAGAGGGACGGGGGGGGGGGGGGGGGGGGAAAGAGACGGAGGGAAGCACTCCCCTCCCTCTTCTTCCCCCCCCCCCCTTCCCCTCCTTCTCTCCCCTCCCCCCTTCTTCTCTCCCTCCCCCGCTTGTTTCTTTGGTTGTCGGGCAAAATTTTTTTTTTCTCTTTTCATATTTTTCATATTTTTCCTACTTGCGCACGGTGGCCGAGCCATGGCACCGACAGGGCGCCGCTGGGTTCCTGAGACCCTTGTCTACCTGATACATTGAACACTGCCCATCCAGCCGCCCGCGGGGCAGCCAGGGCAAGGAACGAGTTGGCATGATGAGGCTTTTCCGCAACCCGCCCCCGGATAAGGCTTCAGGAGACCCGCGCGAGGCCCTAGGTGCGCAGGAGGGTGCGTGAAAGAAAACCACGATTTTCTTGAATCACCCACGCTTGCTCGGATTTTTTGTTTCAAATCGTCTTCTTTAAGATCTGGCCGGATAATCTAGTAATAAAAATGTTATGAGTAACACTGACAAAAAGTTTAATATTGATAATTAATAAGGTGTTGATTTTAATAAGGTCTGGATTTTTTTTACAACTTTTAGTGGACAGAAAAGAGAAGGCGCTGTTCACCCAGCTTGCGACTGCAGGCAGAGGAGATTGGGAGAGAGGCAAGAAGATAGGGCGATGGGAGATACCCCCAAACAGTACCTGCTAACTGTGATTCTTCTTGTGCAGCTTCGACCTTTGTGTGTTAGATTCAGTCTTGCACAGGCTTTTGAAACCTTCTAACAGCTTTCTGTACTTTTTTACCTGTTCTTCGAACGATGTGGTCGCATCGGCAAGCTTTTTTAGCTCCTCCTCGATATTATTTACTTCCTTTCTGAGGTCCGAACGTTGCCGTTCGATTTCTTCCAGCTGTTTCTCTGCCTTTTGTCTCCAGTCGGATAAGCTTTCCTCGAAGCTGATGGGCATTTTTGGGTTGGGCATTTTTTGGGGCTTAGTGACATTGGCTATCAGCGCATAACCTGCGGCTGTGGTTCGCCCTATGGGCTCCTTCCAAGCATCGTTCCAATTGGAGAGAGCTTTTTCCTCAAAGAAATTCTTATGTTTGGTTACTGCGGTTTCGTTCTGCTGCATACTTGCGTCTAAGGCTTCAATTTCGCCCTGATTTTCTTCTAGTTCGCCCTTGATTTGCTCCTCGGTCGTTTTCTGCCTTTTTAGTTCGCCATCTATATTTTCACACTCCTTGATAAGCTCTTTCCGCTCGGTTATCTGCTTTTCATTTTGCGGCTGGTGCTTCAAATTCTCGTCCAGGGTTTTTATTCTTGAACTGAAGGATTTTGCAATTGCTTCTCTGTAAGATTTCGCTGATTTCTGCCTATAAAGAAGAAACAACACAAGAAAGTAAGTCGAGAGGAGGGTAGACGAGAAAGGAATGGAGACAATGAGAAGTGTTCACGAACATGATACCGAAGTTTTGATTTTTCGATAACTTCCTTGGCTTTCAACGGCTTCGACTTGAAGTCCTCAAATTCCGCGTTCGCAGACTTCATATTCTGCGTCAGGTTGAGGGCTTGGGTTTGGACAAGTTTGTCTTTCTTTTTAATCTGCGCCAAAACACGTTCAACTTTTTCGTCACAAGTCTCGGTGACTTGGTCAGGACCAAGGAGCTTCTTAAGGTCCTCAGCGCACCCGCCGGCTCTCGGCTTAATCAACACTGCGCTTGTTGTTAAAATGATGCTGCGATCGCGGAGACTGCCCTGCAGCGATCTCAGCTTTTCCTTAAGCGTATCGAGATCGACAGCATCCTGGGCGTCAGTTACAATAGCAAAGGCGACAGGAGCAAAAGATTCATTTTTCAGGTCCGATCCGATCTTTTCGAAAAGCTTCTCCAGTGCATTTTGAATTAGAGTCTGACCAGAGGCCTTCAAATCTTCGATTTTATCAGTCAGGCTCTTTTTGTTGGGCGTGAGCTCACTCTCTACATAGAGCTCCGTTTTGAAAGAACACAAGGCCACTTGGCAGTTTTCTCCTGATTCAGATATATATTTTGTAAGTCCCACCTTGGCCTTGGCGAGCCTATCGAGCTTGCCCATGGATTTGCTGGTGTCTACTAGCAGATACTTGTACGTCTTCTCAGCGAGTGGAACTGGGGGAGATGATGTGGTAGTAGGTTTGGAGACCACAGCAGGAGCTTTAGCTTTCTTCTTGGGAGGCATCTGCAACAACAAAACAAGACAAGGGTTAGTTCTTTTTTCTTTCGCATTTTTTCCTTTCTAAGAAAGACAAAGTTTCTCGATAACAGTTTCTGTGGTGAATATATTCTGAATGGCGCCGCCCCACTCGACAAAAACGGCAAAACTCGGAAAATGGACGGGCCCGTCGCACATTTCCTCTGACCTCTGGTCGGCTTGGTAGAAACCAACAAAAGTTTCGATGTTATTTTCGATGAATGATAACAAAAACGAAAGCAATAATGATGGTGAGTACATAGAGAGAGAGAGAGAGAGCACTCAAAGAACTACTTAATAAATTGAAAAGCGAAAAAGAAAGAAAATCAAAAATTGAACAAGCAAAAAGAGAAGAAAGTTCTGTTTCAGTTTTGATTTCGTGTTCGTGTTTCGGTTTCGATTTCATGTTTTGGTTTCGATTTCGTGTTCGTGTTTTGGTTTTAGATTTCGTGTTTCTGGTTTTGATTTTGATTTAGTGTTTCGTATTTCGTTCTTGTGCTTTCATTTCTATTTCGTTTTCGTTTTTCTATTGAATCCAGTTTTGTTCTAGCTTGAATTTAGATTCCGAACTTGTATATGTATTTCGTTTTTTGTGTTTAGGCGTCTATTCTAGTTTCCAAGGCGTTGATTTCGTCTTAAGGTTTGGACTATCTGTTTGATTTTCTTGTTTGTTTTGAGTTTCAATTATTTTCTTGTTTAGGTATCTCAATTCTGCTCGGTGTCTTGTATCTGCAACATTCGCTTTTGTGTTTTGTTGTATTGTGCGCGTGTATTGTCCCGCGTGTGTAACCTGACGCACTACTCTTGGTGGAGCTTTTGTTGGCGCCTGCCGCCCATCCACGGTTTGTCGATTTCTGAGTGTCGATGGAGGGGCAGGTACAAAAGACTATCTACACTTTCTTGGCTTCCCACTCTGATGGCGCAGCATGGCTTTTTTCGTTGCTACTACTCCTCTGCCAGGATGCCCGCAAAGGTTTGGTCCTCAAGCTTTGTGCAGGGCACTGGCGAGTTGTCAGGGCCACCTCCGATCCGAGAGAGAGAGAGAGAGAGAGAGAACAAGCTGCAACAATACCAAGGGGGGGGGGGGGGGGGGATTTTCGTGCGACCCCCGCGCACGTCCCCGTCAGCGTTGGCTCTAGCTGCGCGCCAACCGCCTTGTCAACGAGTATGGCCTGACGCGCCTGGGAGAGAGAGGGACCGGCGCCGCTGGCGTTCTGGCTGGGGTTTGGGGGGGCGTGCTCTTCTTTGACAAGCAACATTTTAGTGCAAGAAAAGCAAAGAGGCGGGGCCACAGAAAAATGCCAAAGCTCAACAAGGGTCTCGCACGTGGCACTAAAAAACTAGGAGAGGGAAGGGGCAGGTGAAGGAGAGAGAAAGTGGAGGGAGGGGGGGGGGGGGGGGGGAAGGCTTTGCTCCACTCACCTTTGGTTTGCCTCTTCGCTTTCCTTTGTAAAAAGACGAAGAATTTGAGAAAGAATGTCCCACAGAATTTTTGATCTCCCAGACGACATTTGCGAGCAGCTAACAACCTTGTATCTCAGACCAGAAAGCGAGGCGTTGCTTTATGCAACAAACCACAACTACCCGCCAAGAAAGCTAGGCGGCGAGAGGGGGTCTGCGCTGCTGGCTTCCATGCTGCTTAACTTTTATTACGACGGAGAATTCTTGTCCCTGCAAGATAACCAGACAGAGCTTCTCAGCCGGATCGCGGAGGACGGCAAAATACGTATAACCCCTCTGCCTGTCCCCAAACCTTGCAGCGGGACAAAAAGCGATTATTGGGCCGCAGCGGAATCGGCGGTCTTTCACGTGCTGGAGATGCACAAGGAAGCCTCAGATCAGTTGGAGCTAAAAGGCCCAGGCCTGTACAGAGACAAGTGGGATTTAAAAAGTCTAGCCCTGACCGGAGACGACGCGTCCAACCAGAACAATCACACGATTCTCACCAAGCAGAATGAGGACTACTTTCCTTTGGATAGGCGCGGTTATTTTAACATAAGCATAAAGCACCTGTGCTTGCACAACCTAAAGCTTTGGCTACAAAAAGAGGAAGCGCTGATCATAAAAAGATGCCTCTGTGAGGACCTTTGCTTGGTGCACCTCAGGCTTAGGCTGTCGGAGCAGAGCCGTCTCGGATTGTACGGCTGCGACAAGCTCAAGCGTTTTGTTTTCAGCCAGCACCCGGACGACGAAGGGGCTGCGGCCTGGGACGATTATACACTGGAGATTGACGATTGCCGAAACCTGCGAAGAGTCGAGGCAAGCGCGGCGCTACCAAGAACCAGTGTTGACCTAACACTACGAGTCCCTACCCTGCGGGTTATAGATTCAGGCAAGCGGGGCAGGGGCTTGGATATCTACGCCGCTGGCAGCTGGGGTGTATCCGTCAAGCGTTGTTATGCCAAGGTCCTCAGCCTCTATTGTTTAAAAGACAGGGGGCCGATGACACACCTTGGTCTGAGAGTAGATGAATGCTCTGGCCTAGAGCAGGTCAGCTTGCCCTGCGACCTGAACCTCGTAGAGGGTACCTTGAAATTCAGACGTTGCGGCCAACTAGCCAAAATCGGTTTGCCCGACCAACTGCGGTGCCAAAAGGCGGACCTCCTCTTCCATAACTTGGATAGCCTCAGCGAGCTTAGCCACCCCGCGCTCTGGGAGATCGCAGGCGATGGGTACAGGGCCAAATTTGAATCTTGCAATAAGCTTGAAACTATCGGATTACCAACTTACCTCGTATGCCAGACTGCCTCCGTTGAAGTGCATACATTGCATGAACTCCGCGAGATCGTTCTCCCCGCAAGCTTTGGGCCAGCAGATAACCTCGGTGGTTCCGCGGTCAAGGACAGCTGTCTCAGACTCCAAGTTGAATCCTGTCCTCGACTCCAAAGTATTTGCACGGCCCGCGCACCGGCGACAAAATCGAGACAACAACGGCGGCCCGATCTTATAGAGATCAGTGTTTCTCGATTTTCAGTCGCCCACGAGGAGGTAAAGGGGGCGGCAGACTTAAAGATCCTAGCCGCGGGGGTCAGCATGGTTATTGAGGTATCAAATGATAGTGACATAAAAACCCTTGTCCTCAGTCCAGACCAAAAGAAGATGAAGGGTCTTAAGCTAGAAATAGCAAATTGTGACCTGCTGGAACAAGTTTGCTTGTCAAAGGAGCTCACGTGCAAAAGGACAAATCTGAGCAGTCCATCCTCTCTTTGTGTGGAACCGGGCTGGGTCAGCCAAGAAAAGTTTGATGTCTTTATTTGGGCTTGTGAAAAGCTACATAATTTTATTCTGCCCCAGCTCCTCTGCAAAGAGGCAGAACTGAGATTGCTGAATTTAGATAATCTTCAAAGCCTTTGTTTAGAGAGCGCCAATTGGCGGGTTTCCAGATTGCTAAAGCTACTAACATGGGATTGTGATAAGCTCGAGACTATCCACCTACCTAAAAACATCTGGTGCAAGAAAGCAGAGTTTCTCTTCAAAGAATTGCCGCTCTTGCAAGATTTCTCCATGCCCCAAGGCTGGGATATCGAAGAGCTCACTGTGATTTTTGCACAATGCCCCAATTTGCAGAGCTTTACCGTACCGCCAGGTTTCAAGTGCCGCAGGAAGTTCACTCTGGATTTTTCGTGGAACATTAACATGCCTACACTTAACCTGCCCAAACTTTCTGGGCCAACGAAATGGTGCAAAAGATTGGTTGTACGTCGGCCAAAGCGCTAAAGACAAACGCGAGTCCCCAAAGTACAGCCATTACGGCGCGATTGCGAGCACGGCGAATTGGAGCTAATGCCCCCGACAGTGGGCGCCGGAGCACACAAAAAGCTTAGTTCTCAGTGACAAGTGTAAGACTTTGTCGAGCTTTAATAAAGAAAAATTCACACATTCTTGGCGCCGCCCGCCCCCCCCCCCCCCCTCCTCTCTTAATTCTCAGTGAAAGATTACAATTTTATCAATGATTTTTTTATTTTTTAATACATTCTTAGCACCCCCCGCCCTTCCCCCTTCTCCCTCCCGCTTCCGATTCTCAGACGGGGGACTAAGACAATTCGTGTTTCCTCCTCCCCTGCCTCATCCCTCTCCCGCTCCTAGTTTCAGTGTTAAGTGTAAGACCGTCGAGCTTCAATTCAGCGTAATTTCGCACTTTCTTGGCGCCCCCCTCTCTCTGTCTTTTCCCTCTCCCGCTCTGTTCTCAGACGAGGGGGAGAGACAAAGACAATTCGTGCTTCTCCCATGGGCACAGACAGGGCGCCGTCGGGGGCCGTGAGTCCCTTGTCCACCTGGTACATTGACCACCGTCCACACATCCACCGCAGGGTCGTGCTGGAGCACGGTGCGCAAGATGGACCAAAAAAAAGAACAAATATGAAAAGTGGGAAAAGAAATTTTTGGGATGCGTTTGCACGCGCAAACAAGGGACGAGGGGGGGGGGAACTACCCTCCCCCTTCTTCCCCCTCCCCCCCCTTCCTCTCCCTCCGTCCCCTCCTTTCTTTCCCCCCCGTCTGTTTCTTTGGTTGTTGGGCAAAAAAAAAATTTTTTTCCTCTTTTCATATTTTTCATATTTCCGCAAAATCTTGCACACGGTGGCCGAGCCATGGCACGGACAGAACTCCGTCGGGATAGAGGTCAAAGACAGAATGTGCTTGCACCTCCCCTTCCCTTTCCCTCTCCTAGCTCTCAGTGCCAAAGTCTCGATTTTGTCGAAACTGTGGAGAATTTCTTATTAATTTTTAGCGAAGGCGGCTTGGCGGTCTGTGCATGTGATACGGTCGAAAAAGGCAGCGTTTTCAGGCTTTTCTGGCAATACCGCATTTTCAGCCATATCATTCCAGGCGCACACATATGCAGATTTGGCGACAAATTTTGTGCAAAAAAAGAAGAGAGAAAGAGAAAAATCCTCTTGCCGAAAAAAAAGGGGAGGGAGAACGGAGGGAAGAGGGGAGAGGGAGGGGCGCCCCCGTTCTCCCCCCTTCCCCTTCTCTCCCCCCTCCCCCGTCTGTTTCTTTGGTTGTCGGGCAAAAAAAAACTTTTTTTCTTTTTTTTCATATTTTTCATATTTCTTTGACCTTGTGCACGGTGGCCGAGCCATGGAACGGACGGGACGCCGTAGGGGTCGTAAGGCTCGAGGGGAGAGAAAAAGGAGAAGGGAGGGGGGGCGTGCAAAGAATGTACAATTTTTTTTAATAAAATCCTTGACAAAAGTTTTAAGACACTGAGGCAGCAATGTCAATGGGGGTCGTGTTGCCAAATTTAGCCCCCGGGACCGACGGTTGCTAGCAGGTTCTCCATGCGTACGGTTACTAGCCGCCACCAGCGGTCTTCGTCGAAAGCACCCAGCACGGCGGTTGAGAGGCCGTTCAGGAGCCGCGACGCCAACAGGTTCAGCAGCCTTCTGGGCATTGGGTCCTCAAGCACGAAGCTGTTGGCAGCCGGGGCGTGCCGACAAAGCTGTTCCACGGTACGTGTAGCTGCCCCTGACGTAGGCCGACATTTGCGCCTGCGCGCTGCGCCTGACGTTTTGTTCGCAGAGGAAGGACACGTGAGCGTGGACAATTACTGGTAGGCGGCAGAGCGCGCGCAGCAGTCTGTTCTGCAGTTCTATCAAAGGCC
Source organism: Paulinella micropora (assembly GCA_019918135.1). Taxonomy (NCBI): domain Eukaryota; phylum Cercozoa; class Imbricatea; order Euglyphida; family Paulinellidae; genus Paulinella; species Paulinella micropora. The sequence continues at coordinate 62,422 of WBZZ01002191.1, read as the reverse complement.
AGGGGTCGCGCTGGCTCCGTCTGATAAACGTGCCGCAATTTGCGGCAAAGGGCGATGTCTGAAACTGCCGGCGGTTTTAAGCACATTTTGTCGCGAAATTCACCCGGGGAGGGGGGGGGGCTGCTGGGGGAATTCCCTGCACAACTAGTTGCATTTTGTTGTTGCGCTGGCTGCACCAGCGCAACAAAAACGACAAGGATGTTTGTCTATGTAAGCCATTTACACTAACCACAAGACCATCACCGCGGACGCGCTGAGCCAGTGCATGTAATCAGCGCCCTCATCCTCCTCGGCAACCGCTGGCCCGTCTGCGAGGCGGGACAGTGGCGCCTCTACCAACAACACCTGGCGAGGAGGATTATGTCCGCGCTTCTTCTGTAACGGCCCAACCGGCACGCCGGAAACCATGCCACGCAGTCTTTCCCAAGCCGGTCGCCGCAGTGTCTGCGCCGAGACGTAGCGGCGCCTCTCGGTGCCATCCGGTGCCAGGCACACGTACACTACCCAGCCCTGCCCGCAGTGCGGCACCAACGACATTAGTTCGCTGGTGAGCGGGTCACCCTCTTTTCTTTTCCTGAGCACGGACATGTATGCGTTCAGGCGCAGGTGCTGGCGCACGAACAGAGAGCCGTCCCGGCAGAGCTGGCCATGCTCGCTCTTCCAGTGTGCCTTCTGGCACTCTCGGCTGCAGTACGTAGCGTACAAGCAACGAGCACACTTGCGGAAGTGTACCTCATCTGCCGGCGGCGGCTGCTTTTGCAGCGGGCAATCATCATTATAACAATTGTCTGCCAGGTTGCGGGCCATAACCTATGGCAATGAACAAGAAAAATCTGAATGTATTGCCGACTGCCTCCCCCACTCTTTCTTCCCGAAAAAAAATCTTGAGTGTATTTGTGTGTGAGTGTGTGCTTAATTGCGAGTGTTTTAGTGGAAGGGATAGGAGTGGAATGGCCCCCTTTCTCCTTTAAATCTGTCCTGTGCCTCCCCTCCTCTCTACTCCCGCCTGAGCCCATGCCGGGGAGGCGCCCCCCTTTTTTGTATCCCCAAAATTTTTTCTGCCACCTCCCTTCCCCTACTTCTTGAGCCCCCTGGGCTCAGGGGAGACACAAGACAAATTTACGAGAGAGTGAAAGGGGGGGCGCCCCCCCCCCGTCCGGAAGAAAGCAAATGAACAAAACAGGGGGGGGGGGCGCCCCCCCCCTATCTGAAAAAAGCAAAGAAACGAAACAGAGGGGGGGGGCACACCTCCCCCCCCCCCCCCCCCCCCCCCCCCTCGCGCTGGCGCCTTCTGCCCCCGGCGCGAGCCGCCGGGTGCTGGAAAATTAAACAACAAGAAAGAAAGAATGTCTGTGCAACCGAGCAATGGACCCGAGACCCGGGCGGCCAAGAGACGGCGCCTAGGGCTCGAGTCACAGGCGCCGCCCGGGCCGGGCCCGACCTTTGCTTGTGCAGGAGTCGGCGACAGAATCTGCACCCAGGTGGCAACTCGTGTGCTGGCAGGCGACGCTACGGTGTATGCCCGGTGTGCGGATACGGTCTGGTCGTTGCTGGACACGGTCGTGGCAGGGCACCGCTTTCCCGACGGCCCGCAGCCGTGGAATGATGTGAGCTCGACGGAATTTTGGCGGGTGGAGCAAGCAGTCGCTGCAGGCCACTTGGCGGTCCGCGTGGTAGCCACGCTGCTGCCGCCCTTCCTGGCACAGATTTGCAGGGACTATCTTGCGCCCGCCGCCGTGGAAGACGTGGACGCGAAGGCGTGGCTTGCACGCTCGTGGCAGGGCCGCAAGGATCTCTACATAATCACGCACATGCCAGCTATGGCGTCACGGCCTCTTTTCGTCTACCGACTGAGCGCCGACGAGATAGAAATGTGGGGCGACGAGTATGCTCTGAGGCAGAACCTCGATAACACTCTGACGCTACCCTACCTTTCTCCCATGATCGCGTACATGGTAACCCCAGGATGGTGGCCGGAGATACAGGCAAAGCACGAGCGGAGAGCCTGCCGGCATTTGCAAGAACAGGCGGCTGTCCACAACCGACGGCTGGCTCTATTCCGTGAGGCCGTCGAGTCGCTAGTACGCCGCGAGCTGTCTGAGCGCTAGAGGGGAAAGAAGGGAAAAGAGAGGGAGGAGGGGCGCGGCGTCGCCGGGACCCGGCCGCCGCCGTCGATTGGCTAGGCCGCGCGGCTGCAGAGTGCGATCAATTAGCTAAGTTCCTTTTGTTTGGCAAGGATTGCAGTGAAATGCAGATGAGGCAAGCCCCTGCCCCTTCACTCTCCCTCTCCTAGTTCTCTGTGCCAAATGTAAGACTTTATCAAGCTTTAATTAAAAGAATTCTCACTTTCTTAGCGCGCCCCTCCCCCGTGCGAAATCCCAAAGATAGTCTGCCTGATTTTGTTCCCCATCCTCCCTTTTCTTTTTCTCTCGCCCCCCTCTCTTTGAGCCCCCCCGGGCTCAAGGGGCTCAAAAAAAGGGGGGGGGGAGAGGAAAGGGGGGAGCGCGCCCCCCCCGGCGGTTTTTAAGGTTATAAATCTCGCATCAAAACCGACCTCAGGTCGGGTTTAGTGCTGGCCTTTCCGGATGCTGTGGACAGGAGGCATTCACGCCGATCAGGTTCCGGCCACGGCCACCAAACACTACGCGTTAGCGGTCGTGCAATGCGCCCTGGGCCACTGCAGCGGCCTGGAGTTCGGGCTCCTGCCCGGGCAGCGGTGTGTTTGGCTAGGTGCTACCACGGCGCAGCTGGCGCGTGACCTGGGCGGGCGGGCTGGGTACTTGTACGCAGTGGACGACTCTGACTTTACGGCACCTGGAGAGGCTGGACTGTGGCACACCAGCCGCTCTGGGAAAGCGCCGGTGTCTATAGGCGGAGGCAGCCGAAGGGTGCCGGATATCTTTTTAGAGCTGCAGCGCCTGGCGGGCGACGACGTGCGCCTGGCGGGCGACGACGTGCGCCTGCTGGCGTTCGGGCACACAAGACAGTCCCCACCGCCATCGCCCGATTTCTGGCTGGACTTTGGCCAGCGACACTTTCTGGACTCCGGGAGCCTGAAGCCGCTGGGCCACGGAGCCATCGGGATGGTCTACGATGTGCCCGCGACTGGCCGGGTCCTCAAAGAGATACGCTGTGCAGTTAATGACCTAGTGCCAGGCCAGGGCATCTTCTGGCACCACTTACGATTTGCCAGCTCCTCCTTTGCGCGCTCTGCGAGTGGCGTGGTCCCGTTGCTGCGGTACGGCTTCCGCCGGGCCAGCGAAACTGTGCCACTGCTGAAGCCACATGCGTTGGACAATGTATACAGCCGGTACCGGCAGGACATGCACGCGCGCGGCAGGTCGCTGCTGGTGTTGCAGATCTTGTGGCCCAAGGCAAAAGGAGAACCGTTGAAAAGGCTCTACCACAGCCCCGCCGTAGCCGGCCTGCGGCCGCCGCAAACCAGCCCAGGCTGCGCCTGCCGGCCTCTTTCACCGGCCTGGGCACAATCATTGCCACACAAGGACGGCCTGCAGCATGCACATGAAATCAGCGGGCACGCTCTCGAGTCCCTCTTAGAATGTACGAAAGAAACTTAATAAAAAAACTTGTAGAGACTTGGCGCTGTCAGGTTTTATCTTGGGCAGGACAGCTGTCCAACAAGATCGGCCGCCACTAATTTGTTTTTCCCTGGCAAAAAATAACTTGCACACGGACTGCAGATTTCGTACCGCCGCTCGAACTCGCTTGCTGGTACAACCCAAAACACTCCAGACCCAAATGAAGTTAGTGTCTGCTAACAGGATTATGAGCTCCAAGAGCTCTGGTATCTCGACTAGCTCCAGAAAAAGATTTGGGTCCTTGGAGGACTGGTTCGTGGTTCGCTGTCGTTTGCTAGCTTGGCACTTTTTTTCTTCCTGGCAGCGGTGCATAAAAACTGATCTAAAGCTCGACTAACGTGTGTATGTGTGTGTGTGTATAGCGCTGGTGAGCACGGCTGGACCTTTCTGCCAAGGCAGCGGAAAGCTTTTCAAACTGGCGACAGAACAGGGACACGCAGAAGCCTAGTTTTTCTTTAGCAGGAGTCTCGACAAAAACAAAAACGGGGAGGGGGGGGGCGCCCCCCCCCCCTTCACAAGTAAAAAAGGGGGAGCGCCCCCCCCCCCCCTCCCCCCTCTTAGTTCTCAGTGGCAAGCAGCGGGTGGGTTTGTCGAGCTTTTAATTTCAGCGTAGTTTTCGTTTTGTACTTTCTTGGTACTTTTTCTCCCAGGGTAGACTTTTGCTGGCAGCCAAGCGCGCCAAGCTGGCTGAACCTGACTTTGACCGTCGTCGTCAGTCGGCCAAGCCCGACCTGCCGGAAGTCGCGTTTGCTGGCTACGAGTTCAGAGATCCGGACAGAATCGTCCCGCTCGAGGTGTTCACCCCCAGACTCAACGACGGCATCGACGACGCCGACGCCGTGGCCGAGCTGCACGTCTCCTCCTGCCGCCAAGTTCGAGCGCCATGAGCCGGTGGAGTACTCGCTCAGGGCGACCCGCCGCCGATGTTACGGTCCTGCACGCACAACGCTGTCTGGATCCTTGGCTAGCCTCGGACGTGCGTGCCTACATCCTGGGCCACACGAAACTCTTTACCGGACAGACTACGTTGGCTTGGCTCAAGAAAAAGAGGATAGACAGTTTCCGTTGGCTGGGGGGCGCTAAGAATTTACAAGAAAAAATTTAATAAATTTCTTTTGACAAAGCTTTAATGATTAACTGTCACTGTACCAAGGCGCTGGGGAGGCCTGGATCCAGCCCGGGAAGGGGAGGGGGGGGGGATTTGCAGGGAAAAGAGGAAGGGGGGTTGTCCCTCCTCCTTCCCGGGGGGGGGGGAGGGCGCAAGTCCCCCACCCCGCAGAATCTCGGCTTGTTTGGCAAGGGTAGAGAGCTGCTAGTGCCGCAGCCTCGACGGAAAAAAACTTTTCGTGGAAGCTTGCCGTGTTTAGCGCTGCATTTTCGTGCACCACAAAAACTGTACCGTAGATTCCGGTGCTAGCCCCCAAATGCCGCCACGCCCGCGGAGTGGTGACGACTGCCTGCCAGCGGCGCGCAAGAAGCCGCGGCCGAATCTCTCGACGGACGTAGCCCTGCTGATCTTGTCCTTCCTACCGCACCAGTACCTGTTCCGTCTCTTGTGCCTGTCACGGGCGGGCTGGCTGGGCCATGCCTGCTGGCAGCGTGCGTGGCCGCCCGACCTACGGCTGCCGTGCCTGCCCAGCCCGCGCTCGTGCGCTGTGCTGTCGCGGCACGACAGCTCGTTGCTGCACCCGGTCGTGGACTCGAGCGTCTCGGCGGCGGGCACCCTGCGTACCTGCCGGGCGTGGCTCTGCGCCGCCCGTTCCGTGCGTTTGGTGTCCTGGAACGCGCCGGACCGCACGTCTGAGCTCAACTGCCTGCGGGGCTGGCCCCATTTGGACACACTGCAGTTCGAGCACTGCCGTACCTTCCGGGACGACGAGGCGCTGTGGCCACTGGGCCTGCTGTCGGGGTTGCAGAGCCTGGGCTTCGTGCGCTGCGGCACCGTGCCCGACCTGCGCTGGCTGGCGGCCCTGCCCAACCTCGTGCGCCTATCGCTGGAGGGTGGTAAGTGTGCACGGGCACGGCTGCACGAGGCGCTGCGCGGGTTGCGGCAGCTGCAGGAGCTGCACCTGCCACACTTTGGCAGATCGCGCTGCCCCGTGTCCTTGGCCGGGCTGCGCGGGCTGCGGACGCTGAAATTCAGCCGGGACCAATCGGTCGGGGCCAGCGTGCTGCCGGTCCTGGCGCGCCTAACTCAGCTGGAAGAACTGAGCCTGAACTACGGGGCCCGCTCGCCCGAGGACGTGGCGGACCTGCTGTGCTGCTTAGCGCAGCTCCCCGGGCTGCGGCGCTTGTGCTGGCACGACAGCAACGGCCTGCTCAGCGACGAGGTGCTGCAGCTGGCCAGCCCCCGCCTGCCCCGCGTACAGAGTTTGTGGCTCAGCAACGCCGGCCTGCGCACGTCGGCCTTCTTCGGCCAGTGCCTGCCGGCCCTGCGCCGCGCCTGTGTGGTGCGGGTCCTGTTCCTGCAGGACTTGGACCACCTGGTAGCCACAGCCGAGGAAGTAGTGGTGAGCGGGAGCGCGTGCCTGCGCGGCCTGCGCTTCGGCGACGCGTACGCGCTGCGCCGACTGAGGCTCGTGGGCTGCACGGCGGACGTGGACGGCGGCGCCCTGGGCTACACGCCGCGACTGCGCGCCCTGGACGTGCGCGAGCACGACGGCGCCCTGACCAACCTAGACAGTCTGGCCCGCCTGCCCGCGCTGGCTAGCCTGGACCTGCGCGGGACCCGGCTGAGCAAGACCAACCTCGACGAGCTCGCGAGGCTGCGCCAGCGTACCGGTCTGCGCGTCGTCACGTGCTAACCGCGGCGGTCTCCCCCCCCCCCCTTTGCCAGCGGGGGCCCGCTGGCTACCCTTTCCCCCTCCCCCCCTCCGCGTTGCCAGGTGCACAGGAACGACTTTGTCTGATACTTTAAATAGCGTTATACCCCCAAAGTCTATCCTGTGTGACCCCTGTGCTCTGTCGCTAGGGAAGGCAACAGGGCCGAAAAAAAAAATTTTTGTGCGAGTTAAAAAAAGGCGTGCCGTTACTCTCCGCTGGAAAACGTCCGGTTTTTACGCAGGCCCCCCACAGAATTTGGCGCCAGATCGTGCCGTGCCGGGGTTGAGTCTGATACGGCAGAAAGAGGCAGTGCGTCCTAGCCCTCCCGGCAAAGCGGCCGTAAGCGCAAATTTGGCGCCAAGCTCTACGTGCGCAAAAAAAGAACATCCCCAACAGACGACCGATTGGGCTGCCGTCTCCCCCCTCCCGCGCACTTGCGTCGCCCCTCTCACTTGCGTCGCCCCTCTCACTTGCGTCGCCCCTCTCATCTTCGTCGCGCCTCTCATCTTCGTCGCCCCTCTCATCTTCGTCGCCCCTCTCATCTTCGTCGCCCCGCTCCCCTTTGCTCTGTCGCTAGGGAAGGCAACAGGGCCGAAAAAAAAATTTTTGTGCGAGTTAAAAAAAGGCGTGCCGTTACTCTCCGCTGGAAAACGTCCGGCTTTTACGCAGGCCCCCCACAGAATTTGGCGCAAAATCGTGCCGTGCCGGGGTTGAGTCTGATACGGCAGAAAGAGGCAGTGCGTCCTAGCCCTCCCGGCAAAACAGCCGTAAGCGCAAATTTGGCGCCAAGCTCTACGTGCGCAAAAAAAGAAAATCCCCAACAGACGACCGATTGGGCTGCCGTCTCCCCCCTCCCGCGCACTTGCGTCGTCCCTACCGAAAGGGAAGGAAAGAAGGGGGGGGGGGGGGGGGGAAAGGGGCGCCGTCCCTCCCCCCCTCCCCTAACGGAGCGCGAGCCTTAGCAGAGAAACTGTGCCAATAAACATTGTAGCAAGTGCGGAGGTCGCCTGAAGCGCCGGCTAGCCGAGCATGGACAGCCGCGCCGTACGAAAGTTTATGAGCAGGTACGGCGGCCGCGAGGCAATGGCGACCCTCGGTGACGCGAGCCTGTGCGTGCGCGATGGCGGTCTGTACTGCCGCACTACAGCCGGGGGGGACTGGCAGCCCGCGTGCGAAAAGTGCTTCGTGCGCCGCAGTCGTGGCCGCGTGGCCGACTCGCGCCGCCTGCGGTTCAGGCTTTGTACCACTCACGCGCGCAAACACTTGCGCAAGAAGCGCCGGCTAGCCGAGGCGGACAGTCGCAACGGGCACCAGCGCCGGCGGCTCGACAAAGCTACCCCGCCAGCCTCGCCCGCGGTCCAACTCTGGCTGGCGCGTTTGAAGACTGCCGAGCCGTTCGTGGAACAGAAGCCGGGAGTCCGTATGCTACAGCGCTACGGCGCTGCGTTCAAGGTCCTCGAGGGCCGCCGGTTGGTGTTTAAGGAGTGGCGCGGGGGTCAGGCCTCGGCGGATCGCTTGGCCTGTGAAATTTGCTACGAGCACGAAAACCTCGCGACCGTTGCGACTGTCCGCCAGGACCGTGAGTGGCCGACGGTTTGTGCAAGACACAGCTCTGAATCATCAGCTGCCCCAAAATAGGCCAAGCTGGATATTGTCCTCTCAAGCCAAGAGCGGCCCTACTTGCGCGAAAGAAAATCCCACACGGACGCTCGGCTGGGCTGCCGTGAGGAAGACCTGTTGTAGCCCCGCCCTCTCACTTGCGTCGCCCCTACCGCCGGGGAGAAGGAGGGAGGCTGTGCTTTTGTCTCCTTGAGCCCCCCGGGCTCAGGGGAAGTCTCCTTGAGCCCCCGGGGCTCAGGGGGCTCAGAGAGGGGGGGGGGCGCCCCCCCCCCTTTTCTTCCCTCGGCCGAAAAACGCCAGACCTCTCTGTGCGCGACGGCTCTGCCGGCTACGGCACATGCCCCGCTATAGCCGGCAGATTTTAGTTTCTTTGTGTTAAAGGAAATGTCAGAAGTCGTAGCCAGAGAAAAGTTGGTGCCCTTGCTCCCGCTGGTAATAAAACTGCTCGGCTGTTCAGAACAGAACGCGCGCCTCTATGTAGAAAAGGCTCGGACAAGCGCCGACAACCCCAAGGCCTGCGACAAAGCTCTGAAAACCCAGCTAGTGCGCTTTACCCAAGGAGACGGCTCCTGGGGGGCTGCTGTAATTTGCGTCTACCTGACTGATTTGTTAGATTTTCTTGGCATTGTGCCTGACTCGGTGCGCCTGAAGGACGATGGCTCTTGGCTCTTGGACGACAAGGCGGGGAGGGCGGGGCTGGCGGCCATCGAGAGACAGCTGTCAGATCTGCACCCATTATCCGAAATACAGACGCGCCCGGTCTATTTAGGGCGTGTAGTACCACTGTGCAACGAGAAACGCTTCATGTCGCGCGCGCTTGTGAGAAAATGGATCTTGGAGAACCGTCGGCTCCCTTGCTTTTCTCAGTATTTTGACACGGACGGGCGACGGAGACTTTTGTTCAACATCGATCACATCGTGCCGACAGCGCAAGGCGGGCTGGATCATCCACGCAATTATGCCCTAATCCCACAGATCATGAATGCCAAATTTGGCTCCATGCTATTGCCAGCCAAAGCCACGTACTTGTCGCCGGCGACAACGCGCGCGGCTCTTCGTTTTTCCGCGCAGGCCTCCCGTCGCGCTATGCAGGGGCTCGACCTCTCCGACCTCGAGCTTTGGTGATTTGAATATTAATAAACAGTTTTGTTTGGACGGATTTTTTTTTGTTAAAATTGCTTTTTAATCGCGTAATTACTGGCGACGCTCTAGTCTTCATCATCACTATAAGAGTCGACTTCATCGATTAATTTGTTCAATCTAGGAGAGCCTGTGCGTCTTTTCTGTTGCACTCTGTTACCTGTGCTGGCTTTGTTTGGCTTGGAATTGCTATTCCCGCCCGCATTTTGCTGTTGTGAAGAAGGCTTGGACACGTCCTTGTCTTTTTTCTCTTGGTTGCCAAGGATTTCATTGCACATATGCAAGCAAGCGTGTGCGTCCACGAAAGCTTTGGGCTTGACAGCTTCTTGCGAGCCGTAGCCGTCTTTGGCGAACCAGTCGGCCATTCTGGCGACCACGCGTTCGTAGGCGCGCATAAATTTTTCGTGCACCTCCGTGTTGGCTTGGGCGTTCGTCCCTTGAACAGGATACAAAAAGCTCTGTGCGTGCGGCGAGCAGATGGAGAATTGCGGCCCCTCTGCAGCGTCATTCGCGCTCTGGCGCGAGTCCACGTACGTCTGGAAAAAAAGTTGCCAATTCCATCCAAACTTCTTCAGAGCTTCTAGCTGATTGGATTCGCTTTGTTCATAATATCTGCTAGCCTGCGCATACACTTGACGGAGCCCGTCGTATACTACAAAGTAATCGCCGCAGTCAGCAAAAGGTAGCTTCACTTGAGGGTTATTAAGGGCACGCACGGTCAGTGCAAGTGAATAAATATTGTCCTGCCCTTGTCGCATTTGCGCAATGTATTCGTTTCTCTCGGGACTTTCCGGGGCAACCTGGACTGGTGTGGTGCCTTGGTAGACGTAAGTGAAATCACACAAGTAAGTCTTCATGTTCTCGAGCACCAAATGCAGCATGGCCAACGCGTACCTGTTTACAAAGTCTGCTTTAGCCTGCAGCAGCGCCTGTGCTCTCTTGAGAACTGTTGTTTTCTCAGCTCCCGTCTCGGTGTCAAACACATTGACCCTCTTTTGTCCGTAATCGTAGCCTTTCCCCGTCGCGTTCGTATTCTTGAACAGCAAGATTACGTTGGGACCCATCGAGGAGGTAAAGGGCATGTTCAAGTCAGCTAGCGCGGCAATACATTGCGGCTTTCCCTCCGTAGATAAGGCGGTAGAATACTCTGAAGCTTTCAAATTCGCCTTCTTCATCCCTTTTTCTTCTTCCAATACCCGAGCAAAAAGCGGGCGTCGATCGGTTTTCGAGTCCAAGTCAGTCAGAGGAGATCTGCATTCGTAGGACAGACAAGTGTGCATAGGGCCCATCTTGTCTTTTGTGTCTCCCGCAAGTCTAGCGTTAAAAGCAAGAAAATATGCATCCCGGACCCAGACCTTGGAGAGCCAGTGTTCTTTTTTGGTAGGCAACGTGGGGCTATTGGCTGCCAATTCGGCTTGAGCCTTTCGGGCCCTTTGTATCAGCAAGTCGACAGTAGTTTCTTGGAGCCTGAAGGAAATTTGCGAGTACAACTTGCGCGCAGCCTGGGATGTCGAATAAAGGATGGAATTAGCAAGCGGCTCTTGCATGTAATTTCCCTGACGGAATTCGTTGATGTTTTCTTTGGGAGTGATTCGCACCAATACCATGTCTGTGTTTACTGGACCCTTTTCAGTGGAAGGACCCCAATTAACCTCCGTCTTGCAAGTCAGAGTTGCTGACTTGACAACAAAGACGTTGAATTCCTTTGCCACAAGGCCTTTAGCAGTTTCCTTGACGCAGAAGTCAGACGCGACCCCGACTACGCAGACGTTACGAATACCCTGCGCTTTCAGAATTTGAGTCAGAGTACATTCCCGGATGACACTGCTCCAAGGATTTTGGTTCAGGACCTCCCACTTTCTGCCGGTAGCTGCTGCTGCATCTCTCTTGTCGAAGATGGCGGAGTAAGAATCGTATTTGCGGTCCGTGCCTTTATCAAAAAACATGCCTCGATTTGTTGAAGAAGAGCGCAAGCTGAGCGTGGCTCTCTCCAAGCTGGTGATCTGCAAATAATGCACGTAATCCAGCGCGGTCTCTGGCTGCCTCGCCCCGGGCTTAAATAGCGGGGCTACCTCGCGTAGCTCGTCGATGATGTCCGATCCCCACTCGCCCATGACACAATGATCCGGCCACAGATCTTGATTTTTAACGCTCTGTGTTTGTTCCGCAATTACCCGCCTGGAGCAGCCTGCATGCTCTGACTTCTCTTCCTGGACAACTCTTGTCCCAACCGAATAAGATTCGACATACGTCGTCGTCGTCTTCACTTCATTTCCATCCTTATCGATCGTGACTGCAACTCTCTGCCCCTGCTTATAGTTCGTGATATGGTCGTTGTGCCGCGCCAAAATCCCTGCAGGTATCGTTGTAGCCTCTTTGCCTTCTTTTTTCAGCTTTTCCACATAATTAGCCAGCTCCGTAGTAGTGGCACTATCCTGAGACACATCTTTGTGGTAGTCTGAGCTTTGGAACGATATGTGCCCAGGCTTTGTCACTCCGTTGGGGCCTGGGCATTGCGCAGGGTGCTTGTCGCGCGTAAATACCACCAGATCCCAGCCAGTAATATCTACCAGCTCGCGCACAGCTTGGATGCACTGGCTTCTTGTGTCTTCTGTCCCAAGACACATAGATCCGCGTGGGTGCATAAAATCGTTCTGCATGTCCACGACAATCAGAGCCCAACCAGGCTTGAGCAAAGAGGCAGACATTTGGGGTCGAGAGGGGGCGGGCAGCGCGGAGGGGGTAGAAAATCTACAGGGTCCTTTGGTCTTTTTTCTTATTAATATTAGTACTAAGTACTAGAGCCAAGAGAAAAAAAAAGAGGAGACGAGGCAATGTGACTCCTTGGGGCACAGCCATCCCCCCCCCCCCTCCCCCCGCCCCGCCCCTCCCCACTTCCCGTCTTTTCTTTTCTCCCCTTCTCTTCCCCCCGCCTCTTTCCCCCCTCCCCCTTCTTGCAGCGCCTGTCATTTCCTTTTCTTTATTCTGTGCCGCGCTCAACCTACTACTACTTGTATTTCTTGCTTCATGAATGTCCCCAAGGGAGAGATCTTTTGGGTCTGGGCGGTCGGCAAGGCGCTGCAGGACGCGTCGGGGGTCGTGGCGCCCGGGGAGATGCCGTCCAACAACCCGGAATGCGTGGCGGAGCTGAAAAAGTGCCACGCGTCGCTGCAGTGGACGCTGCTGCCCTCGCACCAACAAACCTGCGAGGAGCTCAGGTCGTTGCACGGTTACAGCAGCAGCAGCGGCCAGGAAGAGGCCAAGGACGTTGCCAAGCCCGGCCGCATCAGCTGGTCACCGCCGCTTCCGATCCAGCTGGCCGGCGCCGCCAGCGGCGCCGGCCGAGAGTCCGTGCGCGCGGGCGCCGGCGCCGGCGCGGCCGTGCGCACACCGTGCCGGGATCGCAACCCTCCGGCAAGAGCGACGAGGCCTACTTGTTTGTGTACAAACCCCACGTGCACATCCACGCGCCCCCACCGAGGGGCCCGCCGAGGTCGGTCGCGTTGGAACTACACAGCTGTGACTTTGTGTTTCTGCGCGGCGGAGAAAAAACGCGCGCAGCAACTAGTAGGCCGGAGTCAAGCCCAAGCTAAGAACGTGGAAAGGAAATACTGTTTTAATCATTAAAAAATTATTACAACACAAAGAAAAAAGTCCTGTTGGCTCAAATGTCCCTGAGCAGAGCTTCATCTTCCTCTTCGAGCGCATGCTGCTTGCGCAGGTCGGCCTCGGCACTGTGCGGGACGTTGGCGATGCGCAGCTGTCTGTTGCTGGGCCCGGGCTCATCGTCCAGCTCGTCGGGCGCGAAGCCCCCGCCTTCCCAGCCGGGCAGCGCCGAGGGCTTGCCGAGTTCCTCGGTCTTCTTGCTGGCGCCCGAGGCGTCCCACACACAGACGAGTTTGGGCACGCGCTTGAGGCAAAAGGCGCCGTTGGACAGGGGGTCGAAGCTGGCCCTGATAGTAAAGCCCACGGTGACGACGGAGCCGTTGCGAACTGCCTTCATGGCCGCAGCCTCGGTCATGAGCGGTTGCGACTCGCGGCGCATGTCGCGGAACAGGAGCTCGGTGAACTTGAGCTTGCTGCAGTCCAGCTCCGACGAGTTGCTGCTGGGCTGGGGCCCGCCGGGGCCACCGGCTGGCTTGCCCTTGTTGTTGTACCTGGCGCTGAGGTCCACGTTCGGGAACGAGTAGTTGCAGTGCGTCACGAGTGTGAACTCCTGCGAGCCGCCGCCCTGTGACTCGGTCTTCTGGAAGAAGCCGCCGTTCTTGATGTAGCGCGAGTTGGACTTGCGCTCCAGCGCCGTCATGGCCTTGATCTCGGCCGTCTTGGAGCGGATGACCACGTCGCGGAACTTGGCGAGCACCTGGCGCGGGTACACCCCCTGCGCGTCGGCGCTGAGCCCCATGTCGGTCGAGATGTCCTGCAGGCGGCTGTTGACGCACGGCATGGCCTGGCAGACCAGCGGCGCGCTCTCGGGGTCCTCGAGCGCGTCCAGCACACACCACACGGCCAGAAAGTCCAGGTACAGATCAAACACCACAGCCAGACCTCCGACCTCGTACGAGCTGCCGTCCGCCTTGACGACGCGCAGTGCGGGCGCCGCCTTGGACGGGAGCGCGACCGTGCTGAAGCTGCGCTGGATCCGCTCGGGGCGCAGGCAGTCTTCCTCCGGGTTGATGTTGTAGCGGTGCGCAAAGTCCGCCGGGTTCGCGAACGAGCCGTACGCGATGCGGCCCAGCCTCTGCTTCTGCTCGTCCGTCGCGTGCTTGGACACAAACAAGTCACAGGAACCCACGGTCGCGGGGGGCGACGCAATGACCAAGTTGCGGCAGGCGCCCTTGCGGTCGCCCGAGGACGGGCGCTGCTGGGTAAAACGTACCGTCACGATCTCCTTGTTGGGTTCCTTGATCGAGGGCAGGCGCTGCATCAGGTACGCGTTGCGCCCCGGCCCCACGAAGCGCGCCAGCTGCAGCCACTCCTCACCTGTCGCCTCGTCCTTGTTCACCTTGACGTACGTGTGCTTCAGCAAAAAATCTGTGTTCACCAGGCTGGGCCAGATGTCCTGCGTCAGAACCTGCTGGTACACATCCCCAGCGACGCCCGCAGGTCGGGAGGCAGTTTCCCCAAAGGAACAAGCCCGTCGAGCTCGGTCGGCGGCTGCAGGCTCGCGCGCAGCAACGTCTCGGGCATCGAGCTCGGGTCCGCGAACGGGAAAAACTGGTGCGACGAGCTTGGGGGCCCGCCCGCCGCTGCCGCTGCTTTCGCTTCAGCCGCAATTTTAGAAGACGTGGCATCCCAGTCTACTTCCTCTCGGCTTTCTTGTACTTTGTTTTTTTTGGGCACGCGCCCCGAACTGCTCGACGACGACGAGGAAGATGGGGTTGTGCGCTTGCTCATCTCTTTGGTTGGGGCTTGGGGGCTACTTTCTGAAGTAGACCGAGCCCCAAGGGGGCGTCTTTCGGCAAAGCCGCGCCACACCCCCGCGGGGCACCCCCCCCCCTCCCCGTCACCCTGGGGGTACACGTCTGTGCGTTCCCCTTCCCTCCCCCCTCGGGGCACCCCCCCCCTCTCCTCCCTCCCCTTCACTTCCCCTTCTTTCCTTCACTTCCCCCCTTTCCCCCCCCCCCCTCTCCCCCCTTCACCCCCCTCTCTCGTTGCGCATCCTCCCCCTCCCCCCCCCCCCTTCTTCCCGGGACTACCGCAAGGACCCGCCGCTGATGACGCTGAGCGGTTCGCAAGCTGTGGGTGGTGCAGGAGGGTCATGCCTGCGTGGCATTTGTTTTTCTAGGTCGGCCGGCGAGATGTGGTGATCGCTTAGGTAGCGAAGCAGGGCGTCGGTGTCGATATCTTTGATCCCTCTGGCCTGAATAAAGCTGTCCTCCCAACCATACTCTGCCAGCAGCAACTCGTGCGGACGTAGGCTCTTGCCGGGCTTGAGGTAGAGGTGAAAGCTGCGATGGTTGAGGCGCACGATCAAGGCGTTGCACTTTTCGGGCAGCGGGCTGGTCAGGGCGCAGTGCCCCAGCAGAACCGTGGGGATGCGTTTTTGCTGGCCGCCGTGGGGAGCGGCCGGCAGGTTAGGCTGATGTTTTCTGTCGACATAGACTAGCGCGCTGCCCGCCTGCATGAAAGTCGCCTGCTCGCGCTCCCACAGCGTGGGGTCGCGCGAAGGAGCCTCTGCCCGGTCGCTGGAGTTGCCTCCGCTGCCACGGTACAGTTTGGTGCGGAACTCTGCCACGAAGCGTGGCTGGTCCAGAGGAGGTGTGTCTCGGCGAGACGCGAGTGTGAAGCCATAGCTGGGCCAGTAGAGCACATAGAAATAGAAGTTGTACGAGACCACACGCAGCGCGTCGGCGCGTCCCTGGTTTGTATGGCAGATCTGCTGGTAGAACTCGCTTTGCTCTCGCTCCTGCCGAGCATCGTCGGTAATTTGCGGCGTGCTGCTCTCGGCCTCGTCGAGTGTGGGTAGGAAGTGCTTTTTGGATAGGAGAAGGAAACTGGATCGACAGGGGGTAGCAGATTCTTTCTCCTTGAAGAGCAGCGTGTGTGTCCAGGCCGTCGCCCGGAAACGATTGCGTGTCTTGGCCAGGCCGAGCTGGCTCTGGAGTCTGGCCGTCAGGTTGGGTGCTATGTTGGCGCACACGATCGCGCGCAAGGCGCGCTGCTGCTCCTTGGTGCGCGCCAAGGCCTGCACCAGGAACGCAGTTACCAAGGGCCCCAGCCGGTCTTCGCCGTTGTCCCAGAACGCCACCAGGCAGTTCTGCTCAAGCTTGAGCTCGGCCGGCCAAGGCTGGCCCAGGACCCACAACCGGCCTAGGCTGGGCGGCAGCCTCAGCCTCGCTTCGCCCCAGTTCTCGGCGCTGTAGGCTGCTACAACCAACTGCGTGCAGCCGCTCTTCTCGTAAGCCTCCTGCAACTCCCGGCCCGCGCCCAGCCCGCCCAGCCCGCTGCGCGGGCTGGAGGGAGCTGGGGGGGGACTCGCGCCCAGCCCGCCGGTGATCTCTCGTATAACTGGCCGCAGCCACAAAGAGTTACAATAGAAATAAGATTGGGGTCTTGATAATGTCAGGATGTCTCCCGCATTAGCCGTGACGGCCCCTTTTTTAGACATTAATTTCTTTTTAATACAAGGAAAATTTTTTTTAAAAAGAAACATCCGCCCCAGCAGCAGCTGCCAGCGGCACAGCGGGAGGGGGGGGGGAGAGAGAGGAGCGGTCGTGTTGTCCTCTTCCCTCATTTTCATCCAACTCTCCTCTCTCCTTGTTTTTGCTGTTCCTCTCTCTCTTCCTGGCTAATAAAGGCCAAGGAAGAGAGAGAATCTGCCAGGGCCAGCGTAGATGGCGGTCAGAGTTCTAACCGCGATGGTCATGACATTTGTCGCCGTGGTAGCGAGCACAGCCGTGTGGGAAGAAGCCAATAGGTACACCTGCCCCAAGATTCTGAGTGGGTGGCTGGAGAAGTGCCGGGGTTGTGTTGCGCGGCCATTTGCGTGCGTGCACCAGGTGGCCATCCTGGGGCAGGAGCCGCCCGAGCGTGTAGTCGAGCTGTGGAACTATTCCTTGTCGTTTTCCGCGTTGCTACCCCACGCGCAACACCTGCTCTGGCCGCACCAGCAGATCAGTTGCTTGATCTTTACCGCGTACCGCGAGTTCCACCAGTTTTACGGACTGCTGGGTGACTCGCCCGTGCACAAGAGGGCAGTGGCGGGGCTGGTGCTGCTGCATCACTGCGGAGGGGTGTATGCTGACCTGGGGCTGGAGCTATTACCAAACTCAACGTGGTTGTCGTCGGGGGGACAGTTCCCACTGCCAGCACCGGAGCCGGAAGAGGACGGCAGCTATCTGCCGGCCAGCTACTTTCTGTCAGAGCTGCCGGTGTTGATGGCGGCCCACCCCCAGCGCGTGGGCATGCCGTACCTAGTGCTGCTGCGCTACATGTCGTCCTTGGCGCTGCCCTGGCACGACAGGATCTGGAGCGCCAATTTCTCGTTCTCGGACCCGCTGGACGAGCGCGAGGCCCTGGCCGATTCTTTGGCGCAGGTATTGCGCGAGCAGAACCTCGACGACGGCCCGTCGGCCGCTGCGTCGTCGCCGTCGTCGACCGGCGCAGAAGGCAGCCCGCGTCTGGCCCAGGCTTGGTGGGAGGGCGTGCACAAGGTCTCTGTGCTGGGCCAGACGGAGCGTCTGCACGTGCTCAACACCAGCGAGTACCTCGAGGGCCCGCGCACCGCGTACCATGCGTCGTCCCGCGTCTGGGAGACGCCCGCCGCCGTGTTTTGGTGGCAAGAGGTCTTCCGTTGGTTGCTGCTGGTGGTGGTGGCGTGCATGCTGCTGTGCACGGCGAATCAGTGCACGCGCCAGGGCGCGCTGAGCTGCCCCTGCGGCTGGCGCCTGCACGCGACACGCGGCACCAAGAGCTACGCGCCGTTTGAGCCGTCGACAGACAGCGGAGGGGGTTTTACGGAAGACTCTGCTTTTGAGTGCAGCCAAGACTTGGCTACAAGAAGTTGACAAAGACTTCTTCCGTCTGTTTAGGTTTTCTTTTGTAATTTTCGACGTGTATGCAGATCTCTTTTAATTTCTAGGTAGGCTCTTTTTCAGAACCCCGACAGATTGTTCCCCCCGGTCGGTGTTGTGCAAGGGCTCAGAACTCTTCGAGATGTTCTTCGTTCGGTGACGTTCCCCTTCTACCTAAAATTGCCTCTGCATTTTGGGCAAGATCATGAAATTCGCCTGTTTTTTCAACTTTGGTCCACTCCTGCAGCAGATTGATCGCCTCTATTAAAGAATCTTGTTCTTGCTTTGGTTGCGAGCCCATGGTGGTATCCATAAACTCGCGAAGAGCCTTCTCAAACACGTCTGTAGAAGGCTCCTGATCGCTACGTGTGCTTTGATTCCGATTGATGCCAGTCAACAGAATTGCGAAAAGGGACCACTGCAGTGAGGCATTCGCAGCAACTGCCTCGGGGAGGTATTTCTTGTTGTCTTCGCATTGGCAAAGCTTGTAACGCGCTAATAAAAAAGCACCGTTCGGAGCCTCCTTCTCCTTCTCCTCCGTTTCTTGTTGAGTAGGCTTCACAGCGGTCGGCTCGGCTTCCTGGTCTTGCGGGGGCTGTGCCCCCAACGATATCCAGACCAGGAATTCGCCAGAAACACTTTCGAGGGCTATAGAGGAACCTGACGGACGCTTAAACAACTCTGCCAAGGACAGCGCCGTTGACCAAAGTGCGCTCAGCATAATACGGACCATCTGCTTATTCTCTGATTTACTATGCCAAAACTTCTGTCCGTCCGCCACAGGCAGATCTTCGTCCAGCTCAAAGCCAACCATTAACTGCTTCTGCTCTGCGTCCGCGCGGATAAGTGCCCAGTCATACGGAAGCAACGCGCGCTGCTGCATGACCGGGCTTGTAACATCATTAAAATTCCATGTGTACTTTTTTAGGGAGTTAAAGTACTCCTCAGCGTTCTCACCCTGAACTACGAGTATCATATCTACAGGCCTTTTCCCAGTGGTACTGGCTCTGTTGCGACAAACGAAAATCTCGGAATGTTTGAACGTGACGGTGATATGCCGAGACTTCTGTAGTATGTGCATCGCAGTTTTGCCATCAGCTGGTGGTTTCCATTTGAAATAGGCTGCGAACTTTGTTACCGCCTCAGACGGATTTTCAAACGCCATCCAATGTTTCTCTCCTGAAGAAGAGCTTTTGTCATCCGATGAGTCAGTTTGTTTTTCTTGATCGGTCGCTTTGTGTGGCTTTCCGGAGCTCCTGGAATTCCTGGCGCCCATATCTCTTTTCTCTTTTTTATATGAATCCCCCAAAGGAATGTGCTTCGCAGCCCCCTTCCTCTGCCGCCCCACCCTCCTCCCCCCCCCCTCCCTCACTCCGGCCCAGCTCATCTTCTCTCTCTTCCCTCCCCTCCTCTTCCCTCCCCTCCTCTTCCCCCCCCCCTTCCTTTTCTTTCTTCTCTGTGCCCTTGTAGCATATAGATTTATATTTTATGAGCAGCGCCTTCCGGCCCGGAGAATGTGTGCCCCGGCAGCGTTCACAAGCATGCGGGTGCTGGGCCGTCGCTGGGCCTGCTCCCCAGCGCAGCCCGCAACAGCGTCGACGACGGCGTAGGCGTGCATGAGGCCGGGCGCGCCCACGAGCCGGGCGGAACAGAACAAAAAACACAGCCACGCTAGCAAGACGCCAGCCCGCGCATGTGCGGTCTGGGCATGCTTTACGGGCTCAGGCTGGGCAGTGTTATGGTGGAACATGCGTGCAAGGCGTGGGTGAGCGTGCCAGTATGGTTTTATTAAAGTGGAAAAAACAGGGCCCAGCTCGGGCACGCGCGGGCAGTCGCCGGGTCGGGCGGGCAGAACCAGTGATCGGACCAGCTTAAGCAGCGGGGCGGCCACCGCCGCCTGGTGGTTGGGCAGGCACCAGGCCGTGTAGTAGCGCCAAAAACCGGGGTGCGTCTGCAGCACGCGCCTGCTCAAGAACCTCCACGCTAACTCAAACCGGGGGGCATGCCCCCCGCGCCCCCCCTTCTCTCCCATCCAGCCCGCGCAGCGGCGGGCTGGAGGTGCTTGAGCAGCGCCGGCGGCGAGCAGCACGACAGGTACAGGATCATGGCGTCGATCGCTACCTGGCGTTCCCCGGGTCCGACGCACAACTCGACGAGCGTGTTCTCGCCCGCATCCGTCACGGACGCGCGCACGGGGCGGCCGTCGCTTTCGGTCAGGTCCAGCAACACGTTGGCTGGCGATAGGTCCAGACAGAACAGCCCCCCGTCGACTAGCTTGCCCAGGCAGTCCTGCAAACACTCCCAAAACCGCCCCCAATCTACTGCTGGCCCGTCCGCGCCATCGTCCAACAGCAACAGCTGGGCCAGCGACGTCGTAAAGCCCTCCAGAAACAAGACGCTGGGGCAGCGCGCGCCGGGCTGCGCGCAGGCCTCCAGTGCCCTTTGCAGCCCGGGGGGCATGCCCCCCGCGCCCCCCCTTCTCTCCCATCCAGCCCGCGCAGCGGGCTGAGCATGCCCCCGAGAGCCTGACGCACCCCCCCTGCGTTTAGCCGCCAGACCGCCAGCAGGCGCGGGCCCGCGCCCAAGTGCTGCAGGCGCCTGTAGCCTCGCGCCTGGTTCCCCCGCGGGTCACAGGTCACTTTGCAGACCACGCCCCTGCACAATGGGTCGCGAAACACGTGTCCCTGCCGACCACTCCCGACCCACTCCCAGCCGCGCAATCGCTCGCACAGCAGTCGCGTCTGCTCAGTGTCCAGCTCGGTCAGTTTGCGCGGGCTGAAGACATTCAAGTCGCTCATGTCGGTTTCTGTGCCTGTCTTGATTATTTACTATTGTGTTTGCCAACTGAGGGGGGGGGGAGGGGGGGGGGGAAGAGAGGGCGAGAAAAAAGAAGGGAAGGGGGAGGGGCGGGGAGAGAGCCCTTCCCGTCTTCCTCCCTCCTTCCCTCCCCGAACCAACCCTAGCAGATTGCTTTTTTTTGTAAAGAGCTGTCTATTGTTAGCAAAAAAAGCAACGGTCGTGTCGTTGAAAAGTAAACTGGATAGCTCGTGTGCGCTCGTGCTTTACCCATGGCGTCGACACCACCATCCACAACGGGTGACAAAGCCACGAGATATGTCGGTGTGCATACGACCTATTACTGTTCTAGCTCAGAGGCCGGCGGCGAGGGACTTCAGGAAATTCATGCGTGCATAAACACGCCCACCCCTTATCTCTGAGTGCGCAAGCCGGCGGCTATGACCCTGAAAATGACTGCTTCTGCATTATCGAGAATTTAATCACCAATCAGGGCTTGGCGTTAGCCCAACTACAAAACTCGCTGGCAGAGCACAGTACTCGTCTGCAAGCAAGCCCTGGGCCGGCCCATGACTCTGAGAAGAAGAAACAAAAAAAGCAAAGGCGTGCCGAGAGGCGCGTAAACGAACAACTGCAACACTTGCGCGTCCTTACGCAGGAGCTCGAGCAGTGGCGCGTCAAAGCCCTGGAAGTGCGCCAGAAAGAGGCCGGCCCTACCTTTCACAATCAGATGCACGAGGACATGAAAGCTCTACAGGATAGCTACACCAAACTTCAACTCGGGGGCCAGTCCGACGAAAGTGTGCAAGGCTTTATGGACGGGCTTAGGCACTGGGAAACAGCCCTGAGCCCACCCCAACTTACCTTGGCCATTCTTCGGGACAAGGTACTGTCTTTTGGCTGGGCTAGTGCAGGCTCTGCTACCGAGCTAAAAAAGTCTTTCCTGAGATCCCTGCTGGAAGTCTTACTCCTTTTGGAAGTTCTGAACCCCTATCTCATGGGAGGGGAAGAGAACCGTCGCAACGCGATCGGCTTGGTACAAGAGGAGCTCAAAGACAAGCCCGTTTGCGCGGATTGCTAAGCTACCGCCCAGAATGGAGCGGAGGGAAAGGGAGGACGGGGAGGAGGCGAGGGAGAGAAGGCAGGGGGGGGGGGATCTTGTGCTTTTTGTGCAGTTGCTCGGTATATATAAAAGGTAATAAGAGGAGAAACCAAAAAAAAGGGGGGGAGGAGCGGGCTGTCAGCAAGATCCGCATGCTGGTGCTGTTAAACTTTCTCTGGACTGCCGGAGCCAGCTTATACAGAGCTGAGATTGAATCCCAGCTGAAGACGCAGAACAATCATACGCACTCGTTGACACTCTCCGCGCCGGGGGGGCGTGCAAACGCGTTTAAGGTCCAGCCCTTTGCGGAGTTTCCGGATTGCGCTTTTGTCAAGCTGGCCGGCGTGGTCACACGCTGGCAGTCTTCCCAAAAACCAGAATGGGAATTCCACGCCGAACCGAAGGCGTGGCACACCCCCCAACCAATTAGGGATGGCCCATTCGAACGTCGCTATACAGAGGATATCGAAGGTAATATCTTGTACAAGAGCAATATCAAGCTACGGCGCCAAAAGTGGTCCGAGATCACGCTGAGCTTCGACGTAGTCTGCTATGCCGATTGGGGGCTCCGCTCTTGCACCATTGACTACACGCCCTTCATCGTGTGCAGCGAGGATTACCACAGAACCCGCAACGTAGGGATCAGCTGCTTGTTCTTTCTGCTCCTGACTGTTGTGTACACGTGTTGTTTTTGTTGCCTATTTAAACCAGACAACGATTCGAACTCTCAGCAAGATATCACTTTAGAGCACTATCAGCCAGGTCCCACCTTAGAAAACAAGGGCTGTTGCCTCGTATTCTTGCTGCTGTTTGTCACGTGCGTTCTGGCCCTTGCGTATCTGGTGCTTTGGCACAACAAGGACCAAGTGCATATGTTCTAAACCCAGCAAGCGGCCTAGCATGGTGTTTCAGAAGAGAAGTTTCAAGACACCTAATTCAATCTTAAATGAATTTAATTAAACAGTTAAGCGGGCTGGGCCGCCTGCTCGAGAGATGCGGTTCGACGCCTTGGCCGCTATGTAGCGCCAAGCATTCCAATTCCAACGGTGGCAAGCTCTTGGAAGGAGATGCGAGCGGGCTGGGCCTTGTTGGAAGATCCGTCAAAGGTCGACAAAAGCTCGGAGCTTTAGGACTGCGAGGACAGCCTTGGAACTCGTACGGTGACGCTTGCGACATTGACAATGAATCAAGGTTTCTTAGTGCGTGCAGTTTCTGGCTGCCAAGCGCAACCGGTAGGCTCCGTAGGCTCTTGGCAAGCTGAGCAGAGCCGAGTTTCTTTGGGACGCATTGCATCGATTACTTTATAATTAAAAACAAGACAACTAATTCAATAAGTAAGCCATTTCGTTTGTGCCAAACAGATCACGGGTTGCAAAGGTTCCTCTAACGACTGTCTGGCTGTACATATACGCTTAAGGGTCTCTCGAAAGAAATACGCCATCTCCTTCCCGGATGCACGCCACGAATCATCACCATCGTACCGCGGATGGTTAGGAATCCAGTTGAATTCAAGGTAACTCTCAGCGCGTTGCTTGAAGTCGCGCGGTGGAAAACTAGACAAATTCCATTGCTGCAGAACCTCTAGCATCTCGACTCCCTCTCTTGTCGTGGCTTGCCCCCCTGTCGCGCGCTTTCTACCCTCCGCTGTCGTACTCTGTTTTAAATAATCTATCGCGTATTGCACATGATCCCTCTGCCGTCCAGTAATTCGCTGTATTTCTGTAGCTTGCCCCGCCTTCGCTACAAGCCTCTTTACTTGAGCAGAGTATTGTTCTACCTGCTCCTTCAGCAAATTTAAATCTTTTAGTTGTTTCTCGACTCTGGCCGTTGCTAGTAGTACGGAATCGTTCTTTAGGGACACCCTAAGTTGCAGTTGTTCTTGCTCAAGACATTCTTTTGCTTTCTGGATTTGGGTAGATTGAGACTTGCTGGCAGCTTGAATTTTTTGCACGTTGGCCATCTCAATTGGTATAGACATGGGTTTGGGTGTAATTACCGCGATTCTACGCGTCTTATCTGTTTGATCAATGCCATTTTTAAACCAATCGTTTTCCCGCACGTTAAGAGAAAATACGTAGCAGGTCTCGACAGGTTCTCCGTCATCTCCGACGTATCGGCTGGAGTTATTCCAGGTCTGAAATTCTGTGTGCATGGGTATTTTTTCGCGACGTGATTTGCCGCAGTCCGTGCATAACGCCATTACGAATTTAAAAAAGGGGCAAGGGCGAGGGGAAGGGTGCCCGAAAAAACTTTTTTGATCAGAGGGGCACAATTCTGGCACACGTTCCTTTTCTCTGGGAAATACGCACACATACACATTTGGCGACAAATTAATCCTTGATATGCCGATCTTTGCAGTAGTACCCAGGCCGCTTGCGCGGCCTGGAGAGAGTTTGAAAAACAAAATTTCAAGACAAACTCAGAATTTAATCATAAATGAATTTTTATTAAAAGTCAAGTATGCGGCCGCTCGTTCCAGCGGCTGGCTGGGACGGCCTCTGCCCAGCCCGCTTGCGCGGTCTGGAGAGAAGGAGAGGGGGAGAGGGACAGGATCCTGCCAAGTAAAACTCGGCAGGGAGTTTGACAAAACAAAATTTCAAGACTCAGAATTTAATCATAAACGAATTTCTATTAAAAGTCAAGTCTGCGGCCGCTCGTTCCAGCGGCTGGCTGGGACGGCCTCTGCTTGGGCAGAGGAGTAATGCAATTGTCATAGGGGAGTTCATCGATGCGCCGCCTGGCCAGTGCGTAACTTATCAACACTAGGCTGTTGGTCACGCGCCAAATGTCTCTCTCTACGTGCGTCGCCCTTGCGTCTTCGGCGCGCACTGTTCCTTGCTTGGACCCGACCCACTCTGTCAGAGCCTTGGGCCTGGGAGCCACGTGCTCTTTGTATTGTCCTAAGCGTACCTGAGCCTTCATTTTGTCTAACACGCTACAAACTCGCTCCAGGTCCTCGAGCAAGGCCGCACTTGCGGCATCAACCTCCGACGGCGGCGGTGTCGTGGCTAGAGGCTCCAGCCCACACAGCCGCGGGTCGTACGGTGGTACTGTGCCATAAGCGCGTGCAGGCTCAGACCCGACGACGGCTGTCGGGTCTGAGTTCGGAGACAGCTCAGACCCGACGGCTGTCGGGTCTGAGTTGGAAGACAGCTCGTGTGCGGGCGGCTCGCTCTCGACCTTGAGCTTCTTGAGAGAAGGCTCCTCGAAATCCATCGTCGTCATCTGGCAAGAGAGAGACACAAGAGGAGAGGGGGGGGGAGGGGGAGGGGAAGGGGGGAGAGGCATGAGAGATAGACGCACACAAGAGAAAAAAAAGGGGACGGAGAGGCTCAGCGCACCCCCCCCCCCTCCTTCAAAAAACGAAAATCAAACAAATTGTGGCCTGCCAACGTGCAATGACCTTGTGTGCTCCTTATGCAGGGGGGGGGCGTCCCCCCCCCTTCC
This sequence comes from Paulinella micropora, assembly GCA_019918135.1. Classification (NCBI taxonomy): domain Eukaryota; phylum Cercozoa; class Imbricatea; order Euglyphida; family Paulinellidae; genus Paulinella; species Paulinella micropora. The sequence continues at coordinate 37,379 of WBZZ01002191.1, read as the reverse complement.
GGTGCCGGAGGGGGGGGGGGCACCCCCCCCTCTTTTCCCTTCCCCAGCACGATCGTTGGGGGGGGGGAGCGTTGGCGCAGCGCGTGAGCTCGAACTGTCAAGTAATGTACTGTGGCTGAGAAGAGACGAGGCGGGCATTCTTTCGGGGAGTGCCGGCTTTCTGACCCACCGATCATTGTGCTTATGTTCCTTTTTGTGGCAGAGCTGCCCCCTCATAGAATTGCTCTGCACTAGAAAACTCTAGGTGTTCCGTTAGCGTGCGGAGCAGACACTGGCGCTTGTGCAGGGGGGGGGGGCTGGGGGGGCAGGCTCCCCCGCGCCGGCGGCAGGCTGCAGGGGCTGGGGCTTCCCGCGGGCACCCCTCCCTGCGCCCCCTTTCAGTCCACAGCAGCAGGCTGGTGCGCCCAGAGGTGCGCACTCTAAACTGGGGGCGGGAGCTGCTGCGATTTCATCAGCTTTGCCCCCCAGACCACTGCGCAGATTGTGAGGAGGGGGGTCCCTAGGCGGCAAAAACAACAGAAAAAGAGCGCGAGAGCGAGAGAGAGAGAGAGAGAGAGAGCTTTATACAAACAGCGTTTTCTGCTGCTGAGTGCCCCCCTTTCTCCGGTGCGAGCAGTGTGATACAGTCGAAAAAGGCAGCAGTCGGGGTGAAAAAGGCAGCAGTCTGTGTGAAAAGGGCATTACACACAGAGGGCGGGGAAAGACTCATCATCACGGGGGGGGGCCGGGGGGCCTCCGGGTGTGTGGCACGAGAAAGCGACCAGGGCTGCGAAAACGAATTTTAATGAGAGACTGATTTTCACGTGCTATGATACACTGATGAATATTTGTGTGTCCTTTGTGCTGTTCTGGTGAGCATTTCTCTCTCTAGCGTGTGTAATCGCCCGCAGGAGGCTGGGTCGCGAGTGTGCAAGCCTCTGCTGCTCGCGAGTCTGCCCCTTTGCCTCGGCACGCGCGGCCGAATGCGCTTCGCGCAGCGCCTTTTTCTCGTCGCGGGGAAGGGTGCGCTCCTGGTCGTTTCTGGCGCGGAGGTAGTCATGCCTTTGTGAGACGGGGGGGAGCCGGATGGAGCTGTAGTCCACCTGAGCGATGTCATGACCCATATCGCGCAGGTACCAGAAGAGCTCGCGGAGGGCACGCCGGCGCGCGAACGCGTACTGGAGTGTGTCGTAGGACGCGCATTGCGCAACCCAGGGTTCCGAGACCTCCCAGTGCATGGTCCCGTCCTCGCCCTTGACGCGCCAGGGAGCATGCCCCCCCGCGCCCCCCCTTCCAGCCCGCGGCAGCGGGGCGTGCCCCGCTGCTGCTACTGCTGCTACTACTACTGCTGCTGCTAGTGTTGCTGTTTTTGTGTTCGGTCTCGTCGTCGTCGTCTTCTTGGCCCAGACGCTGGCGCTTGTGCGGGGGGGGGGGGGGCTGGGGAGCAGGGCTGGGGCTTCCGCGGGAGCACGCCTCCCCTCCCCCTGCAACCCCTTTCCAGTCCACGGCAGCAGGATGGTGCGCCAGAGGTGCGCGTTCTAAACTGGGGCGGGAGCTGCTGCGACTTCAGCAGCTTTCCCCTCCAGGCCACTGCGCAAATTGTGAGGAGGGGGGGTCCCTAGGCGGCAAAAACAACAGACAACGAGTGAGAGCGAGAGAGTTTTATACAAACAGCGTTTTTTGGTCAGGCCTGGACCCCAGGTGTTTTCCGGTGAGCGGTGCTGTGTGAGTGATACGGCCGAAAAGGGGCAGTAGCCCCCGGAAAAAAGGCAGTGGCCCGCCCCCGCCACCGGTGGCGGTTTTTTTGTGGGCTCTTGGCGCCACCCCCGTGCCCCTAAGTAGCAGAAAAGGGGGTAGTAGAGCTTATATACAAACAGCGTTTTTGGTCAGGCCTGGACCCAGATGTTTTCCGGTGAGCGGTGCTGTGTGAGTGATACGGCCGAAAAGGGGCAGTAGCCCTCAGGGGGGAGGGGCGTTCTCTCAGGGGCACAAGGGTCGCGCAAAGCACATGCCTAGGCTGGAGAGTAAAAATTTTAATGAGCGAGGACAGGTGACGCTTCAGCGCGGTGTGTATTATCACAAACGATTTTTTGTGTGACTTTTTCGCTCGTGCGCGTTTTTTTAGTTTGTGTACTCGCCCGCGGGGGGTTAAGTCGCGAGAGTGCATGCCTCTGCGATCTCCCAGGGACAGTCTGTCCCTGGAACGTGTCGGGTACGATTTCGTATGCCGAGAAGGTTTGACCCCCCTGTTTGAACTTTCCGTCAGGTCGATCAGGGTTTGGGGTTCGCACTAGTTTGCACGGAAGAAGCAGGGGCATGACATCCTTGCTAGCAGCTAGAGCTGCCAGCCCGCTGCCGCGGGCTGGGAGGGGGGGGGCGCGGGGGGCATGCCCCCCGAGCTGCTTGGCGTCGATATTCAGGGTTTCGAACTGCAGAACTCGGTTGTCTCTGTGGAAACTACACTTCAGCGCTGTGAGAAAAGAGGCTACTGCCGCCAGAGCAGGGAGCGTGACCTTTTGACTGTCGAATAGAGCTACGAAAGTCCCTGGCTTGAACTCCTGCGCGTAGACCTCGGAAAGGGTATGTTCGCTGAGAAGTTTGAGCCAGAGGTACAAGCGCGAGAAGTCCTTGGACAGTCACTCGGTGACTGTTGTCCAGGAAGGTTGCAAAGTGGGGAACGTGGCAGCAAAGGTAAAGAGAGCTGTCCGGTCCTTGCGCTTTTCCTGCGCCAGCACGGGGTTGTGTGTTGCCAGAGCGCGTTCTTCCTCATTGCAGACTCCGCTATGAAGACGCTTGGCTTCCTGAACAATCTCATCCCAGCCCGCTGCCGCGGGCTGGAAGGGGGGGCGCGGGGGGCATGCCCCCCGGGGCGCCCTCTTGTTCGTCGGAGTCTTGATCCTCCGCCATTCGGCGGGAAGTGTAGGCTGTCATTACGGCCTCCTCGACCTGTACGCGGCTTTCCAGGCGTTCCTGGCGGCTCGCCCGCTGCTCTTGAGTTTGAAGTTTGCTCTCGGCGCGCGCCGCCGCGTGCGCTGCACGCAGGGCCTTGTTCTCGGTGCGCGAGAGTGCTCGCTCCTGGTCGTTGTAGTCGCGGAGGTAGTCATGTCTTTGTGCGCGGGGTGGGAGTCGGATGGCGCTGTAGTCTACCTGAACGATATCTGAAGTTATTTCCCGCAGGTACCAGAATAGTTCGCGAAGAGCGCGCCGGCGCGAGAAGGCGGTGCTGAGCGTGTTGAAAGACGCGCACTGTGCGACCCAGGGGTCGGCCCTGGCCCAGTGCATGCGCCCCGGGGGGCAAGACCCCCCGAGCCCCCCATCCAGCCCGCGCTAGCGGGCTGGGCGCGGGTGTGAGACGTACAGGTGCCATTGCATCTGCCTAAGCTGCCGCACACGCCCCGGGGGGCATGCCCACCCGCGCCCCCCCTTCCAGCCCGCGGCAGCGGGCTGGCAGCGCAACGCGCTGGCCTCGGCAAAGGGCTAGCATAAGTGAGCAAACATTTGAGCATTTTTCTGGTTGAGGTCCCCCCTGCACAACGCAGCTGTAACACTGAAAAGTGTCGACTCACTTTCGTCGAGGACGACTAAATCAAACGGGCGTTTGTTTGCGCGGGGGGGCCCGCCCCCCCCTCCGTCCCTGCTACCTTCTGGACTGTGGCTCATCTTCGAAAGCCTTGGCTCTGGTCTATATCGGACATGACAGTTGAAAATATATAGGGAATGGCTGTGTACGATTTGGACCGGACTGCGCCGGACAGCACAGGAGCGGGGGGAGCTGCGCAAGGACGCAGGGTTTGCGCCAAAACGACCCCCGCCCCTTTTTTCAGGCACCGGTGGTGATCCGGTCAAAAAAGGCAGTAGTGCGCGGAAAAAGGCAGTAGTGAGTGTCAAAAAGGCAGTTCCCCCATGCGGCCCCGGGGATGAGCATAGAGGGGATCATAAACAAAGCTTATAAGGAAAAGCGATGTTTTGGGCGGAGTGACCCCGCCCTTTTTCAGGCACCGGTGGTGATCCGGTCAAAAAAGGCAGTAGTGCGGGAAAAAGGCAGTAGTGAGGGTCAAAAGGGCACTACCCTGTCGACTCACTTTCGTCGAGGACGACTAAATCAAACGGGCGTTTGTTTGCGCGGGGGGCCCGCCCCCCCTCCGTCCCTGCTACCTTCTGGACTGTGGCTCATCTTCGAAAGCCTTGGCTCTGGTCTATATCGGACATGACAGTTGAAAATATATAGGGAATGGCTGTGTACGATTTGGACCGGACTGCGCCGGACAGCACAGGAGCGGGGGAGCTGCGCAAGGACGCAGGGTTTGCGCCAAAACGACCCCGCCCTTTTTTCAGGCACCGGTGGTGATCCGGTCAAAAAAGGCAGTAGTGCGCGGAAAAAGGCAGTAGTGAGTGTCAAAAAGGCAGTTCCCCCATGCGGCCCGGGGATGAGCATAGAGGGGATCATAAACAAAGCTTATAAGGAAAAGCGATGTTTTGGGCGGAGTGACCCCCGCCCCTTTTTTCAGGCACCGGTGGTGATCCGGTCAAAAAAGGCAGTAGTGCGGGAAAAAAGGCAGTAGTGAGGGTCAAAAGGGCACTACCCCTGTCGACTCACTTTCGTCGAGGACGACTAAATCAAACGGGCGTTTGTTTGCGCGGGGGGGCCCGCCCCCCCCTCCGTCCCTGCTACCTTCTGGACTGTGGCTCATCTTCGAAAGCCTTGGCTCTGGTCTATATCGGACATGACAGTTGAAAATATATAGGGAATGGCTGTGTACGATTTGGACCGGACTGCGCCGGACAGCACAGGAGCGGGGGGAGCTGCGCAAGGACGCAGGGTTTGCGCCAAAACGACCCCCGCCCCTTTTTTCAGGCACCGGTGGTGATCCGGTCAAAAAAGGCAGTAGTGCGGGAAAAAGGCAGTAGTGAGTGTCAAAAAGGCAGTTCCCCCATGCGGCCCCGGGGATGAGCATAGAGGGGATCATAAACAAAGCTTATAAGGAAAAGCGATGTTTTGGGCGGAGTGACCCCCGCCCTTTTTTTCAGGCACCGGTGGTGATCCGGTCAAAAAAGGCAGTAGTGCGGGAAAAAAGGCAGTAGTGAGGGTCAAAAGGGCACTACCCTGTGAGAGACTAGGAAAAGTGCCGGAGGGTGACACAAGAAACTCGACTAGGGCTGCGACACGAGATTTTAATGAGAGACGGTTTTTTAATGTACCATGATAAGTAATATTCATGGGCTTTTCCTGAGCATTTCTTTTAGCGCGTGTAATCGCCCACAGGGGGCTGGGTCGCGAGGGTGCAAGCCTCTGCTATCTCAAAGGCCGTCTGCCCTTTAAACGTGTCGGGTGCGATTTCGTATGCAGAAAAGGTTTTATTTCCTTTTCTGAAGTTTCCGTCGAGTCGAGCTGTGTTTTTGTTTCGCACTAGTTTGCATGGGAGTAGCAGCGGCATGACATCTTTGCTAGCAGAGAGGGCTGCCTGCAGAGACAGCACCTTGCTTTCGTCGTCGAGGGCTGCTAGCACGTGTGCACTTGGGTTCCACTTTTCCCTCGCGACGCGGCAGCCTGCGCGGAGTGCGCGCAGGGACTGAGTGAGCTGCTTGGCGTCGATTTCCCAGGTTTCGAACTGCAGACGCAGGTGATCTTTGTGGAGGCTGCACTTGAGGGCGTTTAGGAAAGAGGCTACTGCTGCTAGGGCGGGAAGCTTGACTTTTTGGCCATCAAATAGGGACACGAAATTCCCTGGCTTAAACTCCTGCGCATAGATATCAGCTAAGGTGTAATCACAAAGCAGCTTAAACCAGGTGTACCGGCGCGAGAAATCCTTGGCAAGGCACTCGCTGACAGTCTCCCATGAAGGTTGTAGGGTGGGGAAAGTAGCAGCAAAGGTGAAGAGGGCAGTTCGGTCTTTGCGCTTTTCCTGTGCCAGCGTGGGTTTCTGGGCGACCAGCGCGCGTTCCTCCTCGTTGAGGACTCCGCTCTGAAGGCGTTTGGCTTCCTGCACAATCTCGCCCCAGCTAGGCGGCGAGTTCTCTGCAAGCTGAGGCTCCGCAGACTCCCCCTCTTTCTCCTGCTCGCCCTCTTGCTCGGAGTCTTGTTCCTCCGCTCGTCGGCGGGACACGTAGGCCGCTATCACTGCCTCCTCCACCTGTGCACGGCTTGCCAGACGTTCCAGACGGCTTTCGCGCTGATCGCGAGTCTGCCCTTTGGCCTCGGCGCGCGCGGCCGAATGAGCTTCGCGCAGCGCCTTTTTCTCGTCGTGGGGAAGGGTGCGCTCCTGGTCGTTTCTGGCGCGGAGGTAGTCATGCCTTTGTGAGACGGGGGGGAGCCGGATGGAGCTGTAGTCCACCTGAGCGATGTCATGACCCATATCGCGCAGGTACCAGAAGAGCTCGCGGAGGGCACGCCGGCGCGCGAACGCGTACTGGAGTGTGTTGTAGGACGCGCACTGCGCAACCCAGGCGTCCGAGACGGCCCAGTGCATGGCCCCGTCCTCGCCCTGGACGTGCACCAAAGGCGAGCAGCTGCTGTCCACGCCGAATTGGCTCTCTACGTGAACTGTGTGGCTCTCCTCTCGGTCGAGCGACTGGCGTATATGGGCGAGCGTGTCAGGCCCCCGCCCATGATCGGCACGCGGGTGGGCGACGTACAGGTGCCACTGCGCGCGCCTGAGCTGCCTCACGCGGCCGGCCATCTGCATGTAGTGCAGCAAAGGGATGTGGGGGTTGTTTAGGAGGCTAAACATGACGTCGAAATGATCGCACGAAATATCCACGCCGCAGGTGAGCACGCTGGTCCACATCACCACATCGTACTTCTTCCACTCGTTTACGAGCTGTTCGTTGCTGCAGGCAAAGTCTGACATGCGCGGGCTGCCCTGATAATAAAACAGAATGCGTATGCCCGGGAACTTGGCCTCCAGAAAGCGCTTAAGCGCCGAGCCCTGGTTTTTGCTGCCCAATGGCAGCGCCACGCGTTGACCTCGGGCTAGCGCTAGCATAAGAGCCCGCTTGAAGCTGGTGTGGCTGCGGTGCAAGAAGCAGCGGCGGTACATGTGCGCGGTGTAGGTGCTCCAGTAATGGATCGTGTTCTTAGGCGTTGCTTCGCCCCCGCCGAGTGCCAGCTCGGCGGCAGGCCCCGTGTTCAGTAGGGTCTGCAGGACCTGAACGCTTTTCTGGCTGAGAAAGGCGTCCATGGCCAGCACACACTTGCTTCTTCGTAGCAGGTAAGCAAACATTTGGGCGTTCTTCTGATTGATGTTGCCCTTGCACAGCCCAGCTGTGACATTGAACAGAGTCGATTCACTTTCGTCTAACACTACCAAGTCAAATGGGTATTTGCCCGATAGGTGATGCAGGCTTTCATACTGATACACACAGAAGTCGGGGTCACCACTCCCTCGCGTTGTGCGCTGGTCTTGGTAAAACTCGATTGAAAACCCGTGTGTCTCTAGCTCTTGTTGCAGGCGCCGGTAGAGTTGGAGGTCAAAGGCGATTCGGGGCCCGATTACGAGCATTCGGAACGAGTCGTTGGCCCCTCGTAATTCGGCCAGCGTTGCCATTTCCTCGTCTGTAAAAATCCCAGTGGGGTTAATCCCCTTGATTGCCAACAGTAACTGGATAAACGCTTCTGTCTTCCCAGTTCCCATGTGAGCTCGCAGAAAGACAAGGCGGGCTTCCTTCGGGAGTGCGAGCTTGCGCACCCACCGGTCATTGTACCTATGTTCATTTTGTGGTAGAGCTGCCCCTACATACAATTGCTCTGCACCAAAATACTCTAGGTGTTCGGGTAGCGTGCGGAGCAGACGGTAGCCACCCGCCCCGCGCAGCTCGGCGTCTGCTATCTGCTGTGCCCTGGCAAGGTCCGGTAGTTCTGGCGCGCGGCAGAGCGTGCGCCCCGCTGCCCGTCGCGCGCGGCGACGACGCCCGCCACGCCAGGGGTGGGCAGAGGCGCCGCGCGCCATAGACGGTGCAGAGTTGCTGCTGCTACTACTACTACTACTACTGCTGCTGCTGCTACCGCTGCTGCTGCTACTGCTGCTGTTGTTGTGTTCAGCCTCGTCGCCAGCGTCTTCGGCCAGACGCCGGCGCTTGTGCGGGGGGCTGCGAGCAGGCTCCCCCGCGGTGGCGGACTGGCCCTTCTTGCGCTCTGTGCACAAGGAACAAACCTGCAGCCACCACGCTTGTAGATCCATGACGATGCGGAGCTGGCCGCCCGTGCCCTCCCCGGGACAATCTGGGCAGGGTACTAAGAATTCGTCCGTGCGGTGGTATCGCACGGACGTTGTGGCGCGGCCCTTGGCCTTGCTTTCTTGCTTTTCGTCATCGTCATCGTCGTCATTCGGGCTGTCACCGTCTTATTTGTCAGAGGCGGATTCTCCTCCATCGGAGCCCCCGTCCGAGTTTTCTGCTATCTGCTGTGCCCGCCGCCGCTTGCCCCTGCGCTGCTTCTGCTCAGCCGGGACCTTGCGCGACCCGGAAACCACCACCTGTTGCAACCTCGACGTGACGGCTGCGGGCCAGCCCGCCTCTTCCAAAAAGCTCTGGAGCTCGCTGAAGCGCGAGGAAAACAAGTGGGGCAGGAGCTCTTGGACGAGCGCACTGCGCTCGGTGTCCGTGAGCTCACGTGGCCCCCCCTCCGGCCCGCCGCCGCTTCCGCGGGCTGGGCCCTTGTTTTCGTCCTTGGCATCCTCGACGAAAATGGGTCGTTCTTCCCCCTCTTCTTCTTCGTCGTCGACGTCGCTCGCTGCGTCTTCTCCGGCGCGGGGCGCGTGCCTTCCCAGGCGGTTGGCCCACGGGGCGGGGGCAGGTGTAGGCGCGGGCGCGCCGGCGGGCATGCCGGTCCAGGTTTCGAACAGATTCCCCACTAGGATTGTTTTCGAGCGGGCGTGGACGGAGCGGCAGCGGGTTCCGTGACAACCATAATATATATTTCCGCCGGCGCCAAGAAACATGTATGCATTATTGTTTTTGTGATATATGGATGTATCGTTCGCAAGAGCAGTAATGCCTACCCCCTCGTCGTCTTCGTCGTCGTCCACGGGCTGGTTCTGTTGTCTGGCGCGGCGTCGTTGGCGGCGCGCCTCTTGGACGAGGCACAGGCGCCCGCGCCTGTCGCGTGCCGTGTGCACGACAAAGAAGAGAGAGCCTGACTTTCTGTCGGGCTGCAAGGACAGGGTGGACGTTCTGTCGCCCCAGCCCTTGAGAATGAGGTCCAGTTTGCTGAGGATGGCGCGTTGGTGGTTGGAGATGACGGCCGGCGGCGGGCCGCGGGCCAGCCCGCCTTCGCGGGCGGGACGCGGTCCGCGGGCGGCTCGTCCCCCCGCGGCCTGCTGCTGCTGCGGGGAGGGGGGCACGGTGACGGTGGCGGGACCGCGCGGAGAGTGGCTTGGGCAGTGTGTGAGGAATTCTTCGTAGCTGGGCAGAGGGAGCGCCACCACTCCCGCTCGCAGGAGGTCTTGTATCTTCTGAGATCCCGGGATTCGCCAGCAGCGCCTTTTGGAATAGACGCTGGGGTCGATGATGTTGCCGCTGTTTTTGCTGTGTTTGTAGAGCGGCAAGGAGGCGTCGAAGCGAAGCCTGGAAGCCACGAGACTCCCCAGCTCGGGCGCGGCTGCCGGAGCGGGGTCATGGACCCTGAGCAGCCACTGCTGGACAAAGTCGCCTGCGTCGTGCACCGACTGGAAGACGACGTTGGGGAATGCGACGTGGAACGAGTTTTTATACCAGCAGCCTGGGTTGTTTGCGTCTGGGGGGCACGCGCGCCCAAAGTCGTGGCTGTGCATGTCGTTGGCGGCCGAGGGTGCAAGCCCCAGCCCGGCGAGAGCGAAGCCTACAGCGTCCCGGAGTGCGTGCAGGCGCTGGGGGGACTCTGCGTCGGGCCCGGTCCCCTGCGAATACCATTCTAGGTCCAGGTAGAGTGCGCACGAGTCGGTGATGATGACAAAGAAGCCGCGCTCCATCCCGTTGAAGCAGCTGTAAATCTCGCGATAAAAGGTTTGGGCGTCGGGGCAGGAGCCAAACAGGTGGCGCTCGGCTCGCTGGGCAAGACCCAGCGAGTCGGGGCCGGGGGGCAAGTTCAGTTTATAGAAAAAGGTGTGTTGCAGCTCTTTGCCCTTGGCAAAGCAGGCCTCTCCTGGGAACGAGCCCCTGCCGCTCGATTCGAAGAGTTGGATTGGTTGGGGCAGATTGCGCGTGATCGTGACGACGCGAGGCGGTCGCGTCGCTCCATGGGCAGACATGCGCAAGGCCTTTTGTTTTGGCAAGGGCAGGGGGGGGGGCTCGCTTTTCTTTTTTGTTCGTGTTGGTTATGTATAAGCCGTACGGCACCCCGCCCCCCTCCACTTTCCTCCCCCCTTCTCACCCCCCTCAGTTCGCCCGCGAGCGAATTGGGGGAGAGAAGAGAGAGGGGGGGGGGGGGAGGGAGGGAGGCGAGGGGAGGGGGAAGGCGAGGAAGAAAAAAAACAGTGGGGGGGGGGGGGCGGGACAGTTTTGCGGGAGAGCGCGGGCAAGGGGGAGCGCCCCCCCCCCCCCGCCCTTTTCTTGCCCTCGCGCACCCCTCGCTCCCGTGGGAGCGGGAGGTTGCATAAAAAGCGCAAATGAGCAGCCCGACCCGCACGAGCGAGGACAAGGGGAGGGGCAGAAGGAGGAGGAGGGTGAGTTGAAAATTCCGTTGTTCACAAGCGGCAACGATCGCTACGTGAAGCCTTACCTGCTGAGCAAGGCAACACGGCTTTCTCTTGTGCGCAGCGCTTGGGGCACGGGGAAAAAGTATGCATTAGCGAACCTGATTTTAGCTCTGCAGGGTCGCGATCCAGAGACGGTTCGGGCAGCCTACAGCACCGAAGAGCGGCGGGCGCTCAAAGGGCTTTTTGCAGCGCCCTTGCGCGTTCTTGTAATCAGCTCGGCGCGGACGGGGGGTGTGATGTATGCTCACCTCAAGAAACACCTGGAGCCCCACCGCGTGCAGGTGGAAAAGTGTGGAGCGGCGAACCGGCGGGCAGACAAGCTTTGTGCAGAGTTCAACCAACTGCACCAGCTGCTGGGTAGGGACATTGCCCCCTTCCAGCTGGTAGTTCTGAACGAGAGCGAAGAGTTGCTAAGCAGTATGTTTCTGGCTGATTGTATTCGGAACCCGCTGTGGGATAAGAACCGGCGGGCGTTCGAGCGCGTGTTGCGTGATTCGCAGGCCATACTTTGCTGGGACCCTTTTCTTAGCAAAAAAACCGAGTATGTTATACAAACCCTTCTTTCTGCTACGGGATGAGCGCGGGAGGGCTAGGCAAGCCCCCGCGTGCTGCGCTGTACGCCAATTCAGATTGTTATTTAATTAAAAAAACTTTTCTTTGCGAGAGAGAAAAAAGGTTTTATTTATTTTTTCTTGTCAAGACAATGAAGCCACCCAAACGCCTAAAATCGTGTTATTAACAGCTATCTTTAGAACAAACTGCCCCCCCGCTCCCCCTTTAGCCCGCGCGAGCGGGCTGTACGTGCGCGCTTGGTGGCTGGTGCCAAGGGCGCGGGGGTAGACAAAAGTACACAGCCGGCGTTGAGTCTCGCGTAATTTAGGGACGCTTGTGGTTCCCAGTGGTCCTTTGCTGCCTTGTAGCTTTCCACCGAGGCGAGCGCAGAGTCGCCCCAATCGCCGCTACCGCCCGCCACGTACAGCTGCTGTCGGTAGACAAAGGCAGAAGCGCCGGTGCGTGCCTCCCCCAAGCTCGCCACCGACTTCCACTTGCGGGTCCGGGGGTCGAAGCGTTCGACTACACCTAGCACTTCCTCGTGAGTTGGGGTAAACAGAGTCCCGCCTATGGCATAGAGACAGTTGTCCAGAACCGCCGTCGTCAGGTTGTGGCGGGCTCGATTGAGGCTGGGGGCGAAGAACCACTTGTTCTGCTTTGGGCAATACTTCTCTACCGTCGTGCAGCTGCTGTCGTCTGTACGTCCACCCACGAGATACAGCTCACCGCCGAGTGCAGCTAAGCGGGCTTCCCGTCGAACTCGGTTAGGGGGGCTCAGCGTTCGCCACTCGTTCTTAGCCTCGTCGTAGACATACAGCGAGGCTTTGCCGGGCGGACTATCCGTGACCACATAGAGCAAACCGTCAAGGGCCACGCCGGTGAGATCCCCGTACGTCCAGGGCAGGGTCGTTCTGATTTCCCAGCTGCGGCCATACGAGTCGTAGCACTCGACAAGGCGCGACGGGACATAATCAAACGGGCCTGGTTCCTGAGTGGGAAGGTGGCCCTCGATGCCACCAACGCAAAACAGCTTGCCTCCCACGGTCAGCAAGAGCTGGTCAGCTCTGCCGGTAGGCAGAGCGAGCTGCGACAGGCCCCACTTGTGCCCGTCAAACACTTCGGCCGAGTTGTTGCCTGGTCCCAAACCACCCAGCACCATCACGCCTCCGGTTTGTCCGCCGGGTTCGAGGGTGGACGAGGCATCATCGCCGTCGGTAGCAGCAGCTGTCCGTCGGGGCTTGGAACGTGACATGGCTAACAGCAGAGGAGAAAGAGACAGAGGGGGGGGGGAGAGTTTATATGGATTGCAGAGGCAGATAAGAAAAAAATAAACAAAAGTTGAGGCCCCCCCCCTTCCCGAAGATGAAAATCTGCAAATTGTGGCATGGGCACAGTGTCCGAGCTTTTGTTCTCCTGGTGCAACAGGGGGGGGGGGCGCCCCCCCCCCTTTGGTCGCACGCGCAGTGTCTTGTGGGGGGGGGCGCCCCCCCCCCTTTGGTTCCTTCTTTTTTGCGCACTAGTTTTAGTGAGTGATCGTGGCTAGAACTAGAAACTCCTAGCGAAAAAAGAGAGAGAGAGAGTTGTGTTTTGTGTGGCAAAGTGCTCTAAATGAGAAAAGGTGGATGGCACAACCGCAAGAAGAAAAAGAAGACGAGTAAGAGCCCGGCGGCGTTTGGGCCTGGGCAGGCTTATGAGCCGGTGGACTTGGGTGGGTTAGCTCAGCTGGCTGTGCTGACAGAGGCGCAGAACAACCGCTATGGTGACAACGACAAATTGTATCTCAGAGATCACACGACCAGGACGGGCCTAATGCTGCGCGGGTTGTGTCCCAGATTGTCGGAGCCGGAGGTCGAGCAAAAGCTTTCGCGCGTGAGCCTGGAAGTCACGTGTTGCGCCATAAGCCCCACGACTATGAAGACGTTGTGCCAAGGCTTCCAGTTGCTACCACGGGTGTTGGCGCAGGTGTTGGCAGCCACGTGCCGGCGCCCCGCCGGCGCGCTTTCGTCGGAGGACAATGCCTTTTTCTTGGGGCTTTTGCCGCACCAAGACTGGACCGCAGAGCAGCAGCAGAATGCGTTTGCGCCGCTGGCCCTAGACATTAAGACGTGTGAGCTGCTGGTCAGGCTTGCTTGCATAGAGCCCATCCGAGTCAGCTTCCGGCACGACCCGACGAGTATGGAGCGGGGGGTGCTGCTGCCTCCGCAGCACGGCCCGCTGCGGGGGGCTTGCCAGCTGAACCTCACTGCCTTTCTGGCCGTAGTCGTTAAGATCTACCATAATGTGCAAGCCAACGTGGAGCTGCTGGAAGTGCACGTGAACCTGGCGGAGGATCTGGCGCGGAGAGGGGTGCGACGGGCCTGGGACTGGCTGGCGCGGAAGACGCCGCCGGGAGAGCAAGCAGACCCTTGGTTCCTAGAGAAGCTGTTGTTTGCTCCGGCTGGCCAGCCCCAGTCCGAAGTGCAGAGGGGTTTTGTCAGGGAGATAGCCGCTTGTTTCCGCGAGGAGGAAAGGCCAAGCTACGGCAAGGCGAAGCTGCTGATGCGCATATTGTGGCAACATCTGCTCTCTCCTCCCCAGGGTGAGGGCGCTGGTGCGGAGGACTGCCGAAGCGTGGAGTTAAGCCTGTACGTCCCGCAGATCTGTCATTTCTGTGTGCAGAGCAGCACGCAAGACTTTTTGAAGCGCGGGGTCCGCGGCCAGGGCCGCTTCCGCGCCACGACGAGGCTGTCTCCGTGCTGCCTTGGTACCCCCGAGTGCGACAGGGATGTCTGCAGGAGCCTAGGGGCGTCGGTGTGCAAGAAGGCCCCTACGCTCTGCCGTCTGTTGGCCAGCGAAGCTGAGGCCAGGCTTGCGTCTGCGGTGGTAGGCGTGTCGAGCGAGGCGGACAGTGGCAACCGCGCGGTGCTGGCCCTCGGGGCTTTCCAGAGACAGTTTCTACTGACGGCTCCTGTCCGACAGCAAAGAGTGGCCGCCAGCCTCCTTCGCCCCGGGGGGCATGCCGGGGGGCATGCTGCTCCCCAAGCCCCCCTGCTCCCCTTGTAGCCCACGAGAAAGTATTGTTCCTTTTATTAAAAACTCGACCTTTGTCTTACTTCTTCTCCCTTTCTTTCTCTCTTGTAAAAGGCAAATGCCAAGGGCATTTAAGTTACCTAGCTCGGACTCTAGCGCTTTAATCCAGTCGTTTCTGGGAATCGATGAAATACCACAGTTTCAAGCCGCCTGGCCCGGCGAATACCGCCGGCCAGAGTCGAAGGAGTCCAAAGTCGCGCGGCCCAACGACGTGCTAGCGTACCTTTGCGCGGGCGCCAAGGTGGATAACGGAGTGCTGACGGAGATGGTAAGCGCCGCGAGAAGCTACCGCCGAGATGCGAATAGCCACATTAGATTCACCCCCCTGTGGTCTCCGGCGCCCGGCTCTGCTGCCCGCGGCACATTGACCCCAGCTGTGTACTGGAGGTCACTGGCAACGACGGTCGCGCTCATCCGGGCCGGTCATCGCGACCGAGTGCTCGCAAGCCTAGTCCTAGCAGCGGACGGCGCGGGCGTTCCCCCGCGCCGACACTTCACGGTCCTGACCCCGCGCGAAAGTGGTTATTTTCCTTTTAGCTCTGGAGCCTGGCCCCTCGTGAGCATCAGGCATCTGTGCCTGCACAACCTAACGTTTGAGCTAACAAGGAAGGAGATCTTTAGGATTTGTAACGACAGGGTGGGCGACCTCCGCCTTCTCAAAACCAGGGTGACGCCCCGGGGGGCGGCCAACTTTTACGTGGTGGACGGCAAGGAGCTTCATACGTGTATTTTCACCATGTGTCCTAGTGACGCAGAGGGCGCACGCCGTAGACGCGTGCTCAAGCTGACAATCAGGGACTGCCCAGAATTGAAGCGTGTAGAGGTATCTGCGCCGTTTCCTCGGACCCTAGAACTGTACGTGTGTGCCTGGAAATCATTTCCAGGCGTAGATGAGTTGTTTGTGGCTGTCGGGGGGCGGGCGCGCGTTATATTGCAGAATTACCCCGCCAAGAAACTTGGCATTGGCCGCAGCACTCAGCCAGGGAGTGTGCCGCTGACAGGCCTAGAGTTGGAGGTGGTTGAGAGCGGCGTGCAAGAAACGAAATTGGATCTAGACGGCGAGTCGCTGGACATTGTTTCTATGCGTTTGAAGCAGTTACCAAAGCTTGAGCGCGTCGAACTGAGCCTTGCCTGTGTTCGGACTCGTCTATTCTCTGCAAACTTAGAGGCCTGCCGCCGACTATCGAAGCTGGAATTCCCAGAAAAACTTAAATACAAGGGACTCTCGGTTAGCGCCGTGTTTTTAGCATGCCTCCGCCAGCTCCGGCTGCCCGCCGGCTGGCGGACGGCTGGTGGTTGCTACAGCGTGGTTGTCGACAGCTGTGCACAGCTTGAGCACATCGCGCTGGGCGGGCCCGACCTGTCCCGGGCTACTGCCGCGGCACCCGCGGCAGTAGCCCGGACGGAGCCTTACCGTATAGTAGACATTCGCGTTGCGAACTGTGCCGGCCTTGTGCGCGTAGACACCAACGAATGGGCCGCGGAGTTGAAGAAGGGGACCGCAACCCTCGCCCCAATCCAGCCGCCGGGATCTGGTAGCACGTCGGGCACGGCGCTGCCGAACTTCAGGTTGATCATCGACGACTGCCCGGAGTTAAAGGAAATCTGCTTACAGCACCTGTTCGTGAAGGGCAGTGGCGGGCTAACGCAGCAGCTGGACGAGATAGAGATAGCGATAACTGGCTGTCCCAAGCTCGAGAAGATCCAGCTGCCCGGCGGGCTGAGTGCGCGCAGTGCCACCCTGCGCTTGGACAAAGCCCCGGAATTCTTTCATGAGCAGGCGGCGGAACAGATTCAGAAGACTCTATTACAGATTCTTAACTAATAAAAAAAATCGCCGCTTTTTTCTTGGTCGCGCCTGATCCATAGCGCGGAAGGAGAGAGGGAGAAGGGGGACAGGAAAGCGCTTCCTCTCACACCCCCCCCCCTCCCCCCCTTGCGTTCTCTCCCCCCCACCCCCCCGCCCAAGATATATAGTACAAGAGAGAGAGAAAGAGAGAGAGAGAGGCAGGTACGACAGGCAGGCGCGCATGAACAACGGAGACGATCTTCTCTTGCTTGACGTGGCTCAGCGCTTTCGGGTGCTTTTTCCAGAGCACGCACGCTCCGTGCAGGAGATTTTGAGTTCGGGGCAGGAGCTTGACGTTCTCGGACGAGAGGACGAGTGTGTCAAAAAGCTCAAGCGTTACATGGAACGCCCTCCCGCTGCTCAAGCTACCACCGCTGGGGTTAAGTCGAGCCCAAACCCCCGCAGGGATTGGCTTATGTTGAAGAGCTTCGGGCGGGGCTATGGGGCCTATCAGTTCTTGCGTTCAAGACCTGCTAGCCCCTACGCCGAAATCCTGAGGCTGGCACAAGAGTTCCTCGCAACAGAGTGCTCGACAGAAGAAGCAGAAGAGTGCCGAGATTTCGAGCGGCATTGCAG
The DNA here is from genome assembly GCA_019918135.1 of Paulinella micropora. NCBI lineage: Eukaryota > Cercozoa > Imbricatea > Euglyphida > Paulinellidae > Paulinella > Paulinella micropora. The sequence continues at coordinate 20,684 of WBZZ01002191.1, read as the reverse complement.
CCAAGAGCAAGAGCAAGGCAAGGCCGGCCAAGGCCAGTCAGCTAAGGGTGGGGCCGTGGCGGTTTCGGAGCAGGCGATCAGCACCTGGCTGAAAAAACCTGGTAAGGGCAGCTCTGTGGTCACGGCCTTTCTAATAGGTGCTCTTTCTTTGCTAGAAGCTGCCGGAGGGGCTGCCCCGCGCACAGACAGGGGCCGCGCCGCCCCTGCCAGCGCAGGGCAGGCGCGGGCGGGGCTGCCTGCGCTGCCCTGTAGAGACTTGTGTTTTCACGGGGCTACCCTGAGGTTACCTCGGTTTAAAAATATTGAATTTAATCAGCTCCCGACCAAGAAGCTTTCTTTCCGGAACACTAGCCTTGATCTGGGGGGAGAGAATCGACTGAAATTGAACCGCTGCTCGGTGCTTGAAGATTTCGTCTTCAAGCAGTCGACTCCGCGCAGTGGCACCGTGCCGATCCCCGCCGAGTTCGAAATCGAGTTTCAAGACTGCCACGTCTTGCGAAGCATTTATACCGCCAGTCACAAAAAAACAAATATTGAGGTGACGCTTGCCAACTCTGGCCAGCTCGGCACGGGGCTGGAGGTCCGTGCAAAGGAAAACCTGAAACTTTCGTTCGACCGCAACTCCGCGCTGGAGGCTAAAATCTCGCTTCAGAGAAAAATGAGCAAAAAGCTGGAGTTGCACTACCTCAACAGCGAGAATTTGAGAACGCTAAGTCTTAGTTCCTTGGCCCGAGGCCTGGATTGCTTGGTAGTCCGTGTCCAGAACTGCGAGAACTTCACAGAGATTAAGCTGTCGCCTAGGCCAGGCTCGAGCATGGCAACCGAGTTCAAGCTGGAAATTGACTCGTGTACGCGTGTACAGACGTTTACACTACCGGACGCTTTGCCGGGGGGTGCGAGCGTGACCTTTAACAATTGTCCTTCACTCGCTGACATAGTCCAGCCAGCTGGGCGGCAAGCCGCTCAGCGGGTCAAAATTGAGGTTACCAATTGTCCAAGCTTTTCCGGCTTGCGCTAGCGCACGCTTTTAATAATGATTTAGCACTCTAAGTTGCAAAAGCACGCGCCACATGGACCATTAGAAGTCTTTGACTGTGGTGGTGGTGGTCACCTACGCTTCCGACTTGACGTACCTCCAAATCTCGCTTCATGCAAGGCCTCGTCGAGCCTCGTTAAGAACCCATTTAGTTTGTCTTCGATGCTGGTCATTCTCTTGTCCTGTGCGGAATTTATCTTGTCGAGCTTTGTTTGAAATTGAGAGGCCTGCGCATCCAACGCCTCATTAAACTCTGCCCGCATTTTGGCCTCCAGCTCGTGAAAGACCCTCTCCTCGAGCGCCGCAAGCCTTTTTTTAGTCCCGCCTAGGTTCACCGGCTCGGGAGCTGTGTGCTGACGTAGTGCCTGAGGCAGTTGATATTTCAATTCTTTTTTTTCTGCTGTCAACCGTAGTTGTCGCAGCAAAAGCTGGCGCGCCGGCGTATTCAAGGAAGCTGCACTTTCGGACATGAACGCAGGAATCGAAATTCTGGGCTGATGGCCACGCATGTTTGTTAAGGCTTTGTACATGGTTTCGAGCACGACGTCCCCGACTTCTTCCCTTGTAAGCTGGTCGTGCAAAGCGACCTTTATGCCTTGCTGGCTTACTGCGCGTTTTTCTCTTGCGCCAGGCCTCAAATAAACAGCACCCGGGGTGTTGCTGGTGTCCTTGCTGCCTGGGTGGTAATATGTTAGGGATGGTTCCAGATAGGAAGGGAAAGACAACAAGCAACTGCCTTTGGTAGCGAGTTCTTTCAGAGATTGATGGAATGACCTAAGGCTCGAGCTTTCTCTGTTCTTTGCAAACGCGAGCAACAGATGCGGATCATGATCGCGGTAAGGGTACTTGATTGTGTCATATCCGCGAAACCGGACTCGAAACGCAATTTCCAGCAGGGCGCGGGTAATGTCATCAGACTCGATTTCTACTGGAGTGAATTTGTCCTCGTCGTCAGTAGAGAACCCGTCCCCGAATTCGACATACTGCTCCTCGCGTTCTGGAGGTTTAGCAAGGCAAATGAATAGTATGACGGGGTTTCGGATTAAGAAAAGCGTTTTGGGCTCTTTCTTTTCTTTTGCTACTACTAGAGCCTTCTTGAAAGCTCCGACTGGGAGGGGCTGGAGCTTCACAAAAACCTTCCCGTCAGAAACCTCCTCGTCTTCTGCCATGACTTTGTCTTTTTTCTCTTTATATATACAGCCAAGATACCTTCAGCTAAACACAGATTTTCTCTTTCCCTCCTTCTTTCCCTCCCCCCCCCCCCAACTCTGGCCTGATTAATCGAGACCGACCTCCCCCCCCCCTCCCCCCTCCCCCGCGCCGCTGTCGCCACAGACGCCGGGGGTCGCGCCCGACGACGACGTCGTCGTAGGTGGGGGCAAGCTCGTACACAAGGCAAAGAGCTGTGCCGTCCCATTGTCCGTGCACTTCCTCGCGTCGACTTCCTCCAGCTCCTTCCAGCAGGCCAGGGCGTCGACCACGAGCGCTACTCTGACGGAGCGTTCTTCTTGCAACCAGGCCCTCAGCAAGGCCTTGCAAGGTTCGGCCCTTTCCGTCGGCCGGCAGGCGCGCGCGTCGTCGTCGCCCGCCAAGCGCACGGCCTCTTCTTGTTCCGCCGTACTGCGGCACGCCTGTAGCGGCGTGGCCCCAAACAACGAGACCTCGCGGTGGGCGTAGGACTTGCCCTCTTGGCGCCATTTGCCGGGCAAGGCGCCCTTGACTAGGACCGAGCGGCCGTCCACTCGAAAGCGCAGTGCACGGGTATACTCCCGGCAGAAACACACGCCATTGATAACAGAGGAGGGCGGCAGCACACACAGGCGCTCCGCCGCTTCGAAGAAGTCGGGCCGCCCCGCTTGGTCCGCCCGTGCGACGCGGACGCTGGCGGGAAGCTCTTGCAAACGCTCCGAGGCCTTGGCCTCCAGGCACGTGAGCTTGCTCATTGCCTGGAGGGCGTCGCTGGCGAGCCGCACAAGCGTCAGCCCACGCAACAGCGGCTCTGCCCCGTCGAAATACAAGGCCGCCGCCGATGCGATCACGGGCATGAACAGCCTGCCCGTTTTCTCGTTGCGCAACAATTTCAGTCTGCCCGAGAAGTAGTAGGAGTGCGCGCTCGAGTCTGCTGAAACCGACAGCCAGCTGGCGGCGACGGAGCGGTAGCAGCGCACGTGTCTGTCGGCCAGACCTACGCCAGGTAGCACAGGGAACACTGCCAGCTTCTTGCGCTCTGTCTCGTCGTCGCCCTGCAACAAAAAGGCCTCGCGGTCCTTGGTTTTGGGCGCTTTTGTGACAGGGCACAGAAACACGGAACAGGCCGGCAGAGAGGTTCGGTACAGCTTGACCAACTGCTCGGGCGCGTAGTCCCCGGCCTCGGCCCACAGCCGGGCAATTTGGTACAGTATCCGCAGCCAGCGCTGGCGTAACACCATGTTCGCGCCGGCGTCAATCAACTGGTTCTGCAACTGCATCGCGGGTACCAGGGCCGCGGTCAGAGCGCGAATCTGCGTTACGAAGGGGGCCGACGCCATGGCGCAAACCGCGCCCGCCGCTTGCAAACACGCGGAGGCTACGTACAGGTTTGCGTAGAGCCCCGCGGAACGCTTGAGCAGTTTCCGCAGCTCCTCTGATACCTCCACGCGCGGTTCCCACTCCAGCAGGTCCCTGAATTCCTTGATGCGCGCCTTCAGCGCTGCCAAGCTCTTGGTCGTTAAGAACATCTCGATCGTTTCGGCAAAGGCGCCCAGCTGCTCCCTGGAGCCCGCGACGCTGAAGGTCTGGGTCTCTACGATCTTGCGCCTCTTGGCGGACCCCGCCGCGCCCCCTCGTCTTGCACGGACGGGGAGCGCCGCGGGGGCGGAGGGCGCGCGTGCGATACTGCGCGCCAGCCCATCCGCCGCCCGGACGACGCGCGAGAAGGGGTGCAGGTGAGCGACGAGGCCGAGCGCTATGGGGTCACTTCTGGCCAACTCCTCGTCGGGGACCATGGTATAAGACAGCTGCAGGCCCATGCTCAAGAGCCCGTCCAGGTGGCTGAAGCGCTCGGTCGCGCTAGCCAGCGCCGTCATCAGCAGGGCCAGGTCATCTAGCAGCGCACACACCCCCCAGCACCCCCTGACGACTGACACCTCGTATGTTTCCAGCCTGGACGCTAAAGCGCGCAGCCTGGTGACCGTCGAGTCGGAGGCGGCGCCTTGTTCCGAGTCCTGCCCGCGGCACCAGTGCAAAAAATCCTCCCTGCCGAGCAGGCTTCTAAGCAGCGGCGCGGTCTGTCTAGCCCACGGCCTGGCCCCCAGGGTGTCGTCGTCGTCCCGGCGGATTTCTTGCTCGAGGCTGCCTAGGTCCAAGCCCAGCTCTGGCAAGGGCTCGTCGTCTGCGCCCGGCCCTTCCGCGACAAACTCGATGGGCATTTTTACCCTCCGGTGCTTTTTACACCACACACACACAGACACAAAATGCAAACAGGGGGGAGAAGAGGAGGGAGGGAGAGGAGGGATGAAGAGGAGGGGGGGGGGTGCTCGCCGGAGAGGTAAGTAGAGAAAAAAGACGGGGGGGGGGTGCCCCCCCCCCTTATTTGGTGCGTGTAAAAAAAACCGCCGAGCGCGTGGGACCAAGCGGGCAAACACAAAAAAGAAAGAAATTCTTCTCTGAGATGTCTGCGCAAGAACAGGTTTCTCTAGCGTCAGCATCGGATTCGGTAGGATGCCAAGGCGAGGAGGAGCTGAGCTCGTTTATTTCGGGACTCTTGCTGGCGACGACGCGGCCCTCGCTGCCCATCTGCAGGCAGGACGGCTGCTGCGCACAAGCACTGGACGACAATCTCTATTGCGTGCTCCACGAGCCTGGCTGGTTGGAGAAAGCCTAGCGCAGCCCTTCACTCTCCACGCCAGTTAGGGCGCGGGAAGGCCCGTGCTCGAAAATATTATTACAAAAAAAGAACCAAGGCAAAAAAACCTCCCAGCTGGCTGATAATGCAAGTTAAGTCTCTTATTAATTTTATTTCTTTTTAAAAACGTCCGTTTCTTGGTATCCCAACTTGTTCGCGCGGGGAAATAAAAAGGGTGCGACAGCGGAGGGGGGGGGGAGAGGGCGCGGGAGGAGGAGGGGCAGGAGGGGGGGGGGGACAGAAGAGAAAGAAAAGAGCTTTTGTGAGCGAACTTTTCCCTTTCCACTATCCCCATGCATGTCTAGTATAGTACCTATATTAATAATATCCTGTGGGGTACCAACGGAGCGCCGAGCTTTGCTAAGAAGCCGGCAAGGAGATAGAGAGAGCGACGGAGTGTCGATCTGGACTAGATGAGCCAAAAAGCAGCGCCCAGATTTCTTGAAGAAGAAGGGATTGAGACATGGCCCTTGCAGCTAGATAACGCATTGGAAGAAAAACAGACAACGTGGCTGCTATGGCTGCGACACTTTCTGTCGAATGTCTATCCCGGGGTTACGCTGATTTGGGATGATCAATGTTTGACCAATCTCCGATTTTCAAGTAAGAGCAAAAATCAGCCTGCTCTTTTGCAGGAGAGCGCTTTCGTAGCAGCCAAGCCCGTCGATGAAGATGGAGCGCCAGCTGTCATAACTCGCGTGTTCCTAGATGTTCAAGAATGGTCGACGGCCGAGATGACGACTTGGGGAGGGATCTTGACGGCCGTGCAGGTGCTACTTCTAAACTTAAAAAAGAAGCTGTACCGCCTTAACAGCGAAAAGACGCTTGTAACGGCACGTTTGGAGCCCTCTTGGGACTCTGTGGTGAAGACGTTTGAGAATGAGCTGAGCTTTCAACACAGACCTGCAAGATATGTTGTGGACGTACGCTATCTGCCCAAGCTGCAATACAGTCTTTGGCCGCAGGAACTACCGCAGTTTCTTGCTGCGTGGCCAAAGTGTGAAGCGGTAATACGCGCCAAAATACTCACAAACCTTCGAGAGCGACAAGAGCTTGGCGAACCTAGTGATGCTATCCTAAAACAAGTGGCGCAATGGTGCCAGGATGTAGCTAGCTCTACGCACGTAGAGCCACCGACTGACAAAGAAAGGCCAATTCTACGGAACATAAAAGCTAAGAAACACTGGGCAGGGAATAGAGAGCTGCTTAGAGAATTCGAAGGCACCTTAGGCAAGATAAATCAGCTCCTGTGTATAGCAGTTAATGAAAGCAAGGAACGGCGCGAGGCTGTCATTGCAGCGCTCAGCAGTTTCGGCTCTGAGGACGATGGTAAGGGTTGGTTAACCAAGGAGTACCCGGAATGGATCCCCGGAGCCTTGTATCAGGCAACTCATGCGCACATACTCGACGAAGAACTTGTGTGCAAGGCCAAGCAGATGCTAAGGAAAAAGATGCTCGCTGAACAGCAGAAAGGAATCGACTGGTTGCTGCAGGAATACGACAGTATCTGCGCAGAGGCTAGAATCTGTCCCAAATGTGGCAAGCTGATTCGTGAGCGACAAGCCTAACTATTAAACCCGGTTTGTGTGTTCTTGGCGTGGTGGTCATCTTGCCACTCTGCCCTCGCGACATGCACTCCGCTCCGCAGGCCAAGCCCACCCCGCCTGTTTACGAAGCAGATGACGCCGAGGGCCTGCTGTGCGGGCGGGATGAAGACATTCATAGAAGAATTCGATTGCTGGTAGATTGCATCAAGGACTGTACATCATCGGCGGCCGTCCGTCCCCCCATTTGAGTTGTAATTAAAATACTTTTGGATCATTTCTGCGCAAAAGGAAACTTGTTAATAAAAAAGGCTTTTTGTAGCACTTGAATCATTTTAGGTTGAAATATTATTCTTGACCTTCCCGGTCGTAACGGCACAGTTGGCGAGGGCGCGCGCGAGCGGCAGGTTGGGGCACGAGTGCCAGGAGTTGCTTTCCGGATCATAGCACTCCACTGACGCGAGAGGCACACCGCGCGCGTTCGCACCGCCCAACACGTAGATTAAGCCGTCCAACACAGCTGCGCAAGCGTCTTCGCGGGCTTCAAGGAGGGGCGCCACTTCTTGCCAACTGTCGTGTGCAAGGTCGTAGCGCTCCACCGTAGACAGCACCCGCCCCGCGAGGTCCCGTCCGGCAATGGCGTAAACACCATGACCTTCCAACACGGCGGCTGAGCAGCCCCACCTGGGGGTTCGGAGGGCGGCGACGGGGCTCCAGCGCTGAGTGGTTGGGTTGTAGCACTCCACTGATTCCAGGATCTGATCGCCGGGGCCCTTGCCTCCAATTACGAAGAACCGCGCTTGGCTCCCGACACCCAGAACCGCCCCGCCCAGGTAGGCTCGCGCGTAGGCCATCGGTTGCAGGTTTTCCCAACGGTTGGTCACACAGTCGTAGCGCGCCACGTTGGGCGTGATGGCGCCACGAGCGATTCCGCCCGCCACCAGGATGCTGTGGTCCTCGATAGAAGCGGCCACCGCGCCCAGCAAACCCAGCGTGCTGGGCAGGCTGTCCCCTTTGCCGAAACCAGCGCTGCAGCCCCCTCCAGCCCGCGCTAGCGGGCTGGTGTAGAGACGTTCCATGGTGGGCACAGGGCGGTGGTCGGGACCCACGCCGCCTAAAACATACAGTACACCGTCAACAGAGGCACACGCTGCGTGTGAGCGCGGGGTGAGGAGCCTGCAGCTTGCTTCCTTCCAGCCCAGCCCGCTAGCGCGGGCTAGAGGGGGCAGCATGGCCCCCGGGTAGAAGTGCACGGTGTCTAGCAGAGCCCTTTGGCCGGGCACCCCGCCGAAGCCACCAAAGACGTACAGCGCCCGCGGCTCGGGCTGCAGGCGGGGCAGGATCTTTTTTTCGCGGATTACTTGGGCGAGGTCGGGTGCCCTGGAGATCTCTAGACAGGAGCTGACGTGTTCGGCTTCGACGTCGACGTCGACGTTGGCCTGGGAGCAGAGCGCCTGCAAGGCCTGCTTGTGCTGGCCGATCATTCTGCGCAGGGCGTAGAGTTGCTTACAGAGTTCCGCCTCCTGGTCGTCGGAGCTCGCGTCCATGCGCAGGCACAACGCCGCGGCCTCTTGCTCCAGCCCCTGCATGTCGTGTTGGCGCCGAGCGATCTGGTCTGCGACGCGCGCGCGGGCCTCGCTGCCGGCGTTCGCGAGTCCCGGCCAGCGCGAGCGCAGGCCTCGGAGCCTCAGTTGCAAACCCGGGGGGGCGGACTCAGCCAGCTGACGACGCGGGCTGGGCGGCTTGCCCCCCGGGCTCAGCGCCCGGGGACAAGCTGGCTGGTGTTCCAAGGTAAAGGAAAAAGTGTCGTCCTGCTCTGGTTGGGCCGGGGCAGAACCATAGCGGGCGTCAGGTAGCTGTGCCAGCTGGTTGATGATGCGCAGCAAGGATTCGTAGAGCTCCACAGCAGACGGGTTCACGACGACGAGCGGCGGCTGTGCAGGCTGCGGCTGTGCAAGCCGCGGGCAGGCCCCCTCCGCGGTGCCAGTGGGCCGGGGTTCTTCGTCCTCGTCTAAACTAGTGGAGCTCTGGGGGGCGACGGCGGCGAAGACAGGCGCACGCTTGGCTCTCTTTCTTGGTGGCATATAGCTTTGCAGGGGAAAAGGCAACGGGAGCAAAAAGACCGAACAGAAGCTGGGGGGGGGCGAAGGAGGGGGGGGGGGGTGCGGTGTTGATGGGGGGGGGGGATTGGGAGAGAGAGGGGGGGGGGCGCCCCCCCCCCAAATTTTTTGTCTGTCCTCCTCTCCCTCTGCTTCCTACCCTGACTTGCTCACTATTGTCTTTGTAAACAAGAAGACTGACGGTGTGTCAAGAGTTGGTATGACGGACAAGCCAGCCGAGGATTGCAACAAATGCACAAAGCCATTTACCCCAGCCAAAGCGTTGGAGAAGCTTGTTCCCTACATCAATCCGCAGACTGGTTTCAATCCGGAGCAGGAGGCGCCCAAGAGACACGTGATCGTAGGGGCGGGCGGAGGGGGTGACTTCCATGCTGCCCTGCTACGCGCCGTGATTGGCTACTTTCAGTCTAAGGAAGCTGATAATGCAAACAAGCATACATGGCTGACCCTGACGGCCGGGTACTTGCCAAAAGATTACATGAAAAATATGACGAGTGGCTCGACAAAGAAGACGAGTGATGGCCCAACGGAATATGAGAGGGCTCGTCTGACGGAGGAACAGGCAAAGAAATGGCTCAACCACCTCAAGCAGGCCGGCGAAGGCGCTCAGAACGAGGCTGCGCCCTTCCAGATCAAACCCCAAGCTCGTGCAGCTATGCAAAAATTGATTTCTGACGACTTTGGGGAGATGGTGCCCTCAAACAAGGATGTTTCCGCTCAGATGAAGAATTCATCCTTTGTGTACGGCTCCTTGATGCAGGAGGCGATTGCTTTGAGCGAAGCCAAGGAAGAGCTTAAGGGAGCAAAGGTTGTCATGCCAGAGGCCTGGATGTTTCCCTCGACCAAGAATTGTGGCGGTCAAGATTACAAGTCTATGGTCCGCGAGCTGTCTAGATTTCTACGAGGAAAGTTTCCCATCAAGGAGGACTTCGATGTTACATTACTCGACGTTGGAGGCGACATTCTGAAGACCGACAGGGATGAACGGGATGTGTGCGTTCTGAAAGCCTTCCAAGAGATATACCAAGAGCGAAAGCTGCCGAATTTCAAGTCGCTGCGAGTAGAAGTGTATGGTCCAGGCTGCGACATGCACGCGCCCTCGCTGCGCGAGGCCAAGGCTGAGCTGGAAAGCTTTGTGACGAAAAATAAAGGCATTTCCAAGCGCGAGAGCGCAGCCTTAGCGCGTGGCTTTGCTCGGGGTGTGTTGGGTTTTAGGTTTATGGCAGACACACGAGAGCCAGGCAGAGCCAACGATTGCTTTGCCGGAGCGGTAGAAACGTACAAGCAGGTCCGGACCAAGAACAATGCACCGGCTCGTGAGCAGGCTCATACAATAATGATGGAGTACATCGAACAAAAGCTACTGCAACGTCACGATGTCAAGGATGGCACGGGTAAGGCAGAGACGGTTAAGCGTGAGGTACAAGCAAACGGGACAGGTGTACTGCAGCAATTGAGTAGATGCTACGTCTTCAGCTTTGGAGGAGGGCGCAAAGAGTTTACCAAAGAGGAAAGGAAAACAAAATTCCCTTCATTCAATGGTAACCTGCCCTACAGGCCTGGGCGGGAAGGGATAAAGCACTATGTCTCAGGAGAAGAGTTCTATGATTTGTTCCCAACGCAGGAGGACTTTGACAGCACAGTATGTGCTCTACAGAAATCAAGTGTGCCAGCATACGACGAGGTATCTTGCACCCAAACGTACACGCCGGCTGTACGTATAGACTTGGCTCAATAAAGGAAGGTAGCAAGAGAAAGCCGGGGTACAAAAAAGTTTCGTTTAAATATAATAAACAAATCTGGCCAAACAAACATTTTTTAAAGATCAGCTATTGCTATTGCCAAACCTGACCGTGTGGAGGGAACGGGGAGGGAGTATGTTTGAATCTGGGGGCTGCGCTAAAAGCTCGTTTACTTAATGTCAATGAAAAACTGCCGACGTACGACCCTAAACTTCCGGCCAATGCTCCAACGTTTTACACGATACATTAAGCTCAAGCTCCGGCATATTTTGAACAAAATAGCAGCTGCATGTTTTTCTAAAGTCTATTGTTTCTTTTTAATTAACTGAAACACGACTTGTTCATACAAGCGCAGAACGTGGCGCGTGCAGTCGGAGATTCCTGGCGTGTTCTGTCCCCAGTGCGCTAGAGTCTGCCCAAGCATGCTTAGGTGAGATCTGTAGGTCCCGCGAGCTTATATCAGAGATTCGGCGAAGAAACGTCATGTCTACAAAAAGAAGACAAAAACAAGGCAAGTGAGCTCAATAGAGACTTACAAGCGCAGTGCTCTTTTACTTTGAAATGTGACGTGTGTTCGGGGGGGGGGTAGAGGGGTCATATCAGGGGCTTGGTGGTGAGATGGGGGGGGGGGGAGCACTCCCCCCCCCTTTATCGCGCGCGTGTGCCAGAGAAAAAGCTTTTTTTGTAAAATCAAAGGGGAAGAGGTATACTTTTTGTTCCGCGTTTGTGCTTTCGCGCATGAGTGCGCGGCCGGGGGAAACGGGGAGGAGGGGGCGCTGGCCTGCTTCTCTGGGGTTTGCCTCTGTCTTTTTTCTTTTGTTTACCGAATTGTATGTGAATACCTTGGATGGTAGGTTTCTTTTTTGTCAGCCATGTACGAACCAGTGATAATAATCGTTGCAGAACACGGTCCTTGCTCAGAGTGTTGATTAGACAAGCTTGCGCCAAGTGGGTATAGTAAATGATTACCTCGTACGCGACAGAATCTACGTCTTTCAACCTCTGGATCGTAAAGGCTGCATACGATTCTCCCTTTTCTTTTTCGGACAAGACTATATATTTCTTGTGTATGCTCTTTTCTCTGCATGTCATTACTGATCGAATAAAAATCAGCTCTTTTAGACACTTTGTTGCCTCTTGTGCCGAAACAGCAGTGACCATATACTGAGCGCCCGGATGAGGGGGATTATCGGTTGCTGTAGAAAAGATATGTTTCTTTATCTGCTCGTCCAGAGATCTCCATTTTTTCACAAACTCCTTCCCCAACCTGCTGGCACTCTCTTCAGATTCCGTGATTAAGAAGCTACGTGCGGCGTCAGCGCCATTTACGCTCGAGTTGTTATTTTGGAGTCTTTGTCGAAGATACTCAATCACATCGAGTGTACTATTCTTCGCGCGGTCAACAATAAACTTGCTTTTCTGTACCTCTTTGTAGCACATAACAGATTTCGTGCTTTGGTTTCCCATAGATTGGGCCGCACCAGTGTATGGGTGCCTGTTGTACCTGAGAGACCTGCCTACTGGGGGGCACAAGAAAAAAACTGAAAAAAAAATTGCTTTTCGTTCTTTAATAAAACTAACTACGAGGTTTTAATCTTGGCACTGAGAACTAGGAGCGGGAGAGGGAAGGGACAGAAATGAGACACTTTCCTGTCTTTAGCCCACCGTCCGAGAACTTGGGCAGGGAGGGGGGAAAGCCAAGAAAGTACAAAGAAATGTATTAAAAAAAGTCTCGACAAGGTAGAAGGGGAGAGGGGGGGGGCGCCCCGGCATAGGCTCAGTGCTATCTGCTTAGTTTTGTTTCAGTTCTGCCATGTGCTCTTTGAGCCCCCCGGGCTCAGGGGGGCGGGGGGTAGAGGGGGAAGGGAGGCACAAGACAAATTTAAAGGAGAGAGGGCGGGGGGGGGAAGGGGCAGGGAAAAGGGGGCGCCCAAGTTTTTGCGAAATTTTTTTATTAAAGCTCAACAAAGTCTTACACTTGGCACTGAGAACCGAGAGCGGGAGTGGGAACGGGGAGGGCAGGGGCGCGCCAAGAAAGCGTAATTTTTTTTTATTAAAGCTCGACAAAGTTTTAATCTTGGCACCGAGAACTAGGAGGGCAGGGCAGGGGGGGGAGGGTACTTCCTTGTCTTAGCGCACCGTCTGAGAACTTGGACAGGGAGGGGAGAAAAAGGGGCTTAGTGGAGGCGTTTCATGTATTTATTCTTTTTGTAGCTGCCGCGCCCTTCCCCGCCCCTTCCCTGCTCCTTCCCTGCTCCTTGAGCCCCCCTGGGCTAAAGCTCGACAAGAAATGTACAACAAAGGAATAATAAAAAAATCCTTGACAAGGTTTCGGTCTTTAATCTAACTAACTCAGCCCTCTGCGCCGGGGGGCTGTGCGCCAGCGGGCTCAGGGCTGTGTTGCGGCTCGAAGATCGGGGGGATATTGCCAAAGATTGTGCGCAGCTGAGCCGTCGTCAGAAAGTGCACGTTGTGTTGGCTGTCAATCAGGCACGCCCTGCAGTTATTGTCCCGGGGGGAATCATGCTGCCGGGAGGCATGCTGGCCCTCTAGCCCCCCTGCCTTGTCCCCTCCAGCCCGCGCCAGCGGGCTGGGCGGGCTGGGCTGGCTGGGCGGGCTGGGGGTGAGCCACAAGAGATAGTCCGCGCTGACCTGGCGGCAGATCCGTGCCATGCTTTTCGGAGCCAGCTCCACAGGGACCAACCGCGCCGTCTGCAAGGCCTCCCACCTTTCGCCCTCAATCATCAAAACACGACCCCGACAAAACACCCCGTGGCTCGCATGGTGGTTGCACTTAATCATTTACCCTTTTTCTGAGTTTCAAAAACAAAGAGCCCCTGCCCTGCCCTTGCATTTTCTCCCCTCGCCCCGCCCCTGTATCAGTTTTCCCTGAGATAGAGCAAAAGAGAGAGGCGAGGGGACGGGGAAGGGAAAGGGGAAGCAGCCCCAGCCAGCCCACCCTCCCCCGCCCCCCTTCCAAGCCCCGTGCCAGCGGGGGGTGGGGTACATATAGTAATATCTGTACAGCAAGGAGATGGGGATGCTAATGCTGCAGCCGAACCTAGTTCCCGGCAGCTACCCGGGGTGGCTACGCGTGTTGCTAGCCGCCTTGCTGCCGTTGCTGTTGCGCGCGTATTGTCCGTATGACCTCTCTGTGGTTGACCCCGGCGACTTGGTGCTGGAGCTGTCGGTGAGCGCGGCGGGCGACAACTGGACGCTGCCGGCCGCCGGCGCCAACGGGGCCGCCACGGCCGCCAGGCGGCGCCGTCGCGCGACGGCGGTTGGTGTCTGGGAGGTCTTCTGGGAGCAGGGAGGGGCTGCGCAGCAGTGCAGCGCGCTGTTGGGGCCGTGCAGCCACACTTTTACCGACGGCGGCGTGTTCTTGGTGGTAGTGCGCGGCCGGCTGCCGGCGTGGGCTATGACCTGGGAGTGGCGGGCCCAGCACGGCGGTGGCGGGCGGGTAGCCTTGCGCAAAGTGCTGCAGTGGGGCGGGCTGCAGCTCGCGGCCGAGACGGGGCAACACTTCTACGGCGAGACGGCGTTGGAGTGGCTGCCACCCCTGGACCAGCTGGACACGACGGATTTGCAGAGCCTGGCCTTCAGCTTCGCGGGGCTGTCGCGGGCCGCGTGCTTCGACGTGTCGGGGCTGCGGGTGCGTGCGTCGCTGACCAGCACGCGCGCGGCCTTTGCGGACTCGCCGTGCCTCAAGTTTGCCAACGTCACGAGCTGGGACCTGTCGCGCGTGCTAGATACGGCGTACATGTTCCGCGGCACGCGGACCACTGCGCTGCCCGGACTGGCAAGTTGGAACATATCGCGGGTCGTGAACGCCAGCGGCATGTTTGCGAACGCGTCGCTGCTCGGGGCGGACCTGTCTTGGTGGAGGCCAGACAGCCTGCGAGATGCCAACGGATTTCTGTCCGGCGCGCCCGCACTGGTGCAGGACCTGAGCAACTGGACGGTAGCGCCCATGGACCCACAAGCCGTCTCGGCCCTCTGTGAGGGCCTGACGCGCGGGTCTGTGCTGCCCAAGTCCCAGGCCCCCCGCGCGTGCATGGACAGCTGGCCTTCGCAGAGCCACTCTGGCTCAGCTTCGCGCTCCAGTTCAGCGTCGACGACCCGCTCAGTGTCGGTGTCTACCTCGGCATCGGTGACCAGCTCGGCATCGGTGACCAGCTCAGTGTCGGTGTCCAACTCAGTGTCGGTGACCAGCTCGGCATCGGTGAGCAGCTCGGCATCGGTGACCAGCTCAGTGTCGGTGTCAAGCTCACTGTCTCTGCCGAGCTCGGCGTCGGTGTCCAACTCAGTGTCGGTGACAAACTCTGCGTCGGTGAGCAGCTCGGAGTCGGTGAGCAGCTCGGTGTCAGTGTCCAGCTCGGAGTCGGTGACTAGGTCAGTGTCGGTGTCCAGCTCGGAGTCGGTGCCCAACTCGGAGTCGGTGACCAGCTTGGCGTCGGTGACCAGCTCGGAGTCGGTGACCAGCTCTGCGTCAGTGAGCAGCCCGGTGTCAGTGACTAGGTCAATGTCGGTGTCAAACTCAGTGTCGGTGACCAGCTCGGCGTCGGTGAGCAGCTCAGTGTCGGTGTCCAGCTCGGCGTCGGTGACCAGCTCGGAGTCGGTGACCAGCTCAGTGTCGGTGAGCAGCTCGGCGTCGGTGACCAGCTCGGCGTCGGTGAGCAGCTCGGCGTCAGTGAGCAGCTCGGCGTCGACGACCCGCTCAGTGTCGGTGACTAGGTCAGTGTCGGTGTCCAGCTCGGCGTCGGTGACCGGCTCGGAGTCGGTGACCAGCTCAGTGTCGGTGAGCAGCTCGGCGTCGGTGACCAGCGCGGCGTCAGTGACCAGCGCGGCGTCAGTGAGCAGCTCGGTGTCAGTGTCCAGCTCGGCGTCGGTGTCAAACTCAGTGTCGGTGACCAGCTCGGCGTCGGTGACCAGCTCAGTGTCGGTGAGCAGCTCGGCGTCGGTGACCAGCTCGGCGTCGGTGAGCAGCTCGGCGTCGACGACCCGCTCAGTGTCGGTGACTAGGTCAGTGTCGGTGTCCAGCTCGGCGTCGGTGACCGGCTCGGAGTCGGTGACCAGCTCAGTGTCGGTGAGCAGCTCGGCGTCGACGACCCGCTCAGTGTCGGTGACTAGGTCAGTGTCGGTGTCCAGCTCGGCGTCGGTGACCGGCTCGGCGTCGGTGTCCAGCTCAGTGTCGCAGTCAGCGACGCGGTCCGTGACGCCATCCGCCTCCGTGACGCCCTCGGCCTCGGGGACGGCGTCCGTGTCGACGCCCTCAGCCTCGGTGACGACGTCCGTGTCGGAGTCGCTGTCGCCTACCAGATCTCCCGACATCAACGAGTGCGCGATGCTGGGCCAGACCTTGTGCTATTGGGGGAGCTGCGTGAATACGTACGGCAGCTACTACTGCGCTTGCTACCCATACACATTCAGATCCGAGGACGAAGTGCAGTGCTTGCGCGACTACTACGTGCCGAGGTCAGGTACGGCGATGGGATGTACTGGAGGCCCTCGACCAGCGCCGTCGCTACCGCGACTTCTGTCAACGACGCTACCTACGGCTACGGCGTGCAGTTCTACGCACCCGGTGGTGCGAGCGACAACGTCACGATCGTGCACGCCTTCTGGTCGTATGTTCCGTATCTTAAGCGAGGGCTCACGTACACACTGGAGGTGCAGGGCACCAAGTCGGCCGTCGCTGGCTTGAGCTACACCGGCAACCTGGAGGTCTCTGTGCAGCGGGACTCGGGGCCGTCACGGTCCTGGCCCCCACCGCGTCCAACGCGCTGACGGGTATCAGCACTAGTTCAACCGCGCTGGCCACGCACGTGCTCAGCAGCTTTACCGTCGGCGCCACCGACGTGGGCTTCAACAAGATGTACCTGACGTTCAGTGGCCGATCGCCCGCCGGCGGCACGAGCGGCGTGAGGCTGTTCCGTTTCCGGCTGAACAACACGGGCGCGTGCACGCTGACGGAAGTAGAGTTTACGTGCGCGCAGGGGGGGCTGGCGTGCCAACTCAATAATGCGGGCAACTACGACTGTGTGACGCCATCGGTTACGCCCACGCGCTCGCTGTCCGCGTCTGTCACGCCCACCCGCTCGAGTTCGGTCACGCAGACGCCGACGCGTTCTGTCACGCCATCCGCTTCCATGACGCCATCAGCTTCGGTGACGCCGACCATATCAGTGACGCCATCCGCTTCCATGACGTCGTCGGTGTCGCAGTCAGCGACGCGGTCCGTGACGCGGTCCGTGACGCCGTCCGTGACGCCGTCCGTGACACCCACGATATCTGTGACGCCGGCTATTTCTGTCACCATTTCCGTGACGTCCACACGCTCGCGGACACCCTCAATCACGCCTACGCCGCCGATAAACGAGTGCGTGGCCTGGCGCAGTAACTGTGACGATGTGCTAGAGTTCATGGACTTCACGGACTATTCATATACCTATAGCTCTAACACATATTCTATTGGTAGCTCTACTCAATATGGTCTGGGGTGGGCCTCCTGGAAGGCCTTCACCAGCGTTGCCGGCAATTATTGGCAAACGAGTCAAGCAACGTATAACAGTGCAGGAAATTATGGTTATGCTGTGCCTAATACCGGCGGCCTCTTGGGTGAGTACTTGGAAATCGCAGCCATGACGGCGTTTGTCGTGACCCAAATTGTCCTGGCTGCGATTGATGTGTTCCCGCCCACGAGTTTTGCGCTGCTGGCGTCCAACAACGGAGGAACGCAGTGGACGAACCTGTACCAATCCTCTGTGGATCCCTTTACTTTCCTGGGCGAGCGGCGCACGTACCAGATAGCGCAGCCCGGCAGTTACCCGCTGTACCGGTTCGTCGCCCTGACTATGCCCGCAGGCTCTGGCGCTCGTTTTGGACAGATCGGGACTATACGAGCAATTGCGATACCTCCTTCCATCAGGCGTGGACTTCCAACACGCTGGGTTCTTGGACAGCGACCGCCAGCAGCAATGCCTCGTCGGTCTACACGCTGCTCGGGACAGACACCGCTAGTTCCAACACTTGGTCGTCGGCCGCCGCCTACAGCACAGCGGATGGGACGTACACGGGGGGGCAGAGCACGGCGGGCATCGCGGGCGAGTGGGTGCAGGTAGCCAACACGGCCGCGGTGGCCCTGACCAGCTACTCCTTCGGCTGCAGGTACGTGAGCGGTGGTAGCACGGCGTGCCCGGGCCATCCCGTGAGCTTTGCGCTCTTAGGCAGCCGGGACGCGGTGTCGTGGGACAGTTTGTCGACCATAAGCAATGCGCAGGCCCTGGTGCAAGGGCACGAGCGCACTTACAAAGTAGCGCCGGGTCCGTACTTGTACTACAGGTTAGTGATCACCAAGATCCAACCGGCGCTAGCGGACGGGCTACGATGGCGGATGTGTACTTTCGCGTGTGGTGCTGCCCCTCTTGTACAAAAACAGGCGGGGTTAGCTATACTTGCGCCTGCGCTAGCGGCTGGTACGGCGCGGCGTCAACGGGCTGCTTTTACGGGGCCTGTAGCTCTCACAAGACAAGCGGAGTGCTCTATAGCTCAGGTAACCTGGTCTATGGCTGCCCGCGAGCTTCACTACCCGCGGGCTTTTCGTAAGTTCAACTGTGAACACTGGGCAGAGCGGCGACCCTTATCTGCGGGGGAATACTTCCGGGGGCGCGTGCAATTATGGCTGGCACATTTTGACTAAAAAAGAATACACCTCTCCAATCTTGTCGATGCCCAATACTATGTCATTGCCGCTGGCCTCTGCACCAACAACAACGACTTTAGCGGGCTACAGGGGGTCGGACCCGCGGGAGGCTCAGCTTGCCTTAACTTAGAAAATGTAATGATTGACAAGTATTGGGAACCTCTAACGTCAGGGCTTTTCGTGGATTTGCCGTCCCTGTTTATGTGGACCGGCGGAACCGTCAAAACCAGAGCGGCCGAGCAAATCAACAAGACCAATTACATGCTGCACGGTGTCTTGTGTGCTCGGAATTTCTAAGCGCATGCTGCACGGTGTCTTCAAGCACAGGCTATGAATGCCACGTACAGTTTTAATATTGTAGAGTAAAAAGAAAAGACATGTATAAAAAATTTTAAAGGGAGAGCCTTGGTTTTATTAAAATAAACTAACAACTAATACCCTCCCCTCCCCTCCCCAGCTCTTCTCTCTTCCCTCGTGCCCTCCTTTAGTGTCCCCCCCACGCGCGAAGCCCTGCGCCAGCGGAGGGTGGCGTATATCTAACAATATTTAGATAGAAAAAAGATGGAGATGATGATGATGATGCAGTCGAAACTAGTTTCCGGCGGCCTCCCAGGGTGGCCGCGCGTGTTGCTAGCCTCCTTGCTGCCACTGCTGTTGCACGCGTATTGCCCGTATGATCCTCGTCTGCTAAGCCCGGCGATTTGGTGCTGGAGCTGTCGGTGGGCGCGGCGGGCGACAACTGGACGCTGCCCGCCGCCGGCGCCAACGGGGCAGCCGCGGCTGCCAGGAGGCGCAGGCGAGCGTCTGCGTCGGTGGCCGGTGTATGGGAGGTTTTTTGGAGCAGGGAGGGGCCGCGCAGCAGTGCAGCGCGCTGTTGGGGCCGTGCAGCCACACTTTTACCGACGGCGGCGTGTTCTTGGTGGTAGTGCGCGGCCGGCTGCCGGCTTGGGCTATGACTTGGAGTGGCGGGCCCAACACAGCGGCGGCGGCCGGGTAGCCTTGCGCAAGGTGCTTCAGTGGGGCGGGCTGCGGCTCGCGGCCGAGACGGGGCAAACACTTCTACGGCGAGACGGAAGCTGGAGTGGCTGCCGCCCCTGGAACAGCTGGACACGACGGGTTTGCAGAGCCTGGCCTTCAGCTTGCGGGGCTGTCGCGGGCCGCGTGCTTTGACGTGTCGGGGCTGCAGGTGCGTGCGTCGCTGACCAGCACGCGCGCGGCCTTTGCGGATTCGCCGTGCCTCAAGTTTGCCAACGTCACGAGCTGGGATCCGTCGCGCGTGCTAGATATGGCCTACATGTTCCGCGGCACGCAGGCCACTTCGTTGCCCGGGCTGGCAAGCTGGAACATGTCGCAGGTCGTGAACACTAGCGGCATGTTTGCGGACGCGTCGCTGCTCGGGGCGGACTTGTCTCGCTGGAGGCCAGACAGCCTGCAAGACGCCAGTGGAATGCTGTCCGCGCGCCCGCGCTGGTTCAGAACCTGAACAACTGGACCATAGCGCCCATGGAGCGGAGGCCACCGCGGCCTTCTGCGAGGGCCTAGCGCGCGGGTCTGTACTGCAAAAGTCCCAGGCGCCCCGAGCGTGCATAGACAGCTGGACTTCCCAGAGCCCTTCTGCTTCGTTTTCGCTCTCTAGCTCGCCGTCTCTGTCGGGCTCAGTGTCGGTGACTAGCACGGCCTCTGTGACAAGCTCGGCATCGCTGACCAGCTCCATGTCAGTGTCCAGCTCGGAGTCGCCGACCAGCTCGGAGTCGCTGTCCAGCTCGGCGTCGCCGACCAGCTCGGAGTCGCTGTCCAGCTCGGAGTCGCCGACCAGCTCGGAGTCGCTGTCCAGCTCGGTGTCAGTGTCCAGCTCGGCGTCGCTGTCCAGCTCGGCGTCGCTGTCCAGCTCGGAGTCGCTGTCCAGTTCGGCGTCGCTGACTAGCTCGGTGTCAGTGTCCAGCTCGGCGTCGCTGACCAGCTCCGTGTCAGTGTCCAGCTCCGTGTCAGTGTCCAGCTCGGTGTCAGTGTCTAGCTCGGTGTCGGTATCCAGCTCGGTGTCGCTGTCCAGCTCGGTGTCGCGGACCGGTTCGGCTTCGCTATCCAGCTCTGCGTCGCTGACAGGCTCGGCGTCCCTGACGGGCTCTGCGTCCCTGACCGGCTCGACGTCGCTGACCAGCTCGGTGTCGGTGTCCAGCTCGGTGTCGCGGACCAGCTCGGTGTCGCTGTCCGGCTCGGCGTCGCGGTCCAGCTCTGCATCACTGACCGGCTCGGTGTCGGTGTCCAGCTCGGCGTCCCTGACCGGCTCGGTGTCGCTGACCAGTTCGGCGTCCGTGTCGGGGTCGGTGTCGGTGACGGGGTCGAGCTCGGCGACGCCAACGCGCAGCCCAGCGCGACCATCACCCCGACACAGACGCCCACGAGGAGTCTCACCGGTTCCAGCACTGTCAGCATAAGCCCGAGCGTCAGCAGCTCCAGAAGCCCCTGCTTCTATTTTAGACAGAGCAGCGGAGGCTGTGGGGCGACCTATCCAGTCCCGCCGACATTAAACCTGGGGCTGGACTGGATCGTCCGCAATAACGCGGGAGGCGATCCACGTAACTTTATTGTCACGAACACAGGCAACCTGGAGTTCAACGTTGCGTATTGTGCGACCAATGGTCCAACGGTTATTTTAC